>VMDR010003419.1:0-51927 GCA_007922815.1 Macrotus californicus
TCTGAGTTGCACAAGCGAACTCAGGCCTGTGCCCTGACTGGGAATCGAACCAGCAACACTTTGGCTTGCAGGCTGGCACTCAAGCCACTGAGCCACACCAGCCAGGGCTCTTGTATAGCTTTTATTATACAAGTCTTCACTTCTTGACTAAATTACTTCTTAATTATTTTATTCTTTTTAATGCTATCATGAATAGAATTGTTTTTGTAATTCTTTTAAGATTGTGTTAGAAATGCAATTTTTTATTTTTTGCCTGTTGACTTTGTATCCTACTAATTTGCTCAATTCATTTATTAGCTCTAACAGATTTATTTTTGTGGAGTCTTTATGACTTTCTATGTATAAGAGCATATTATCTGCAAACAAATAATTTTACTATGCCTTTTCTCATTTGGATATCTTTGATTTCTTTGTCTTGCCTGATTGCTCTGATTAGAGTGTCCAATACTGTGTTGAATGGAAGTGATGAAGTGGGCATCCTTGCCTTGTTGGTTTTTTTTAGGTCTCAAATGAAAAACTTTGTCTTTCACCACTATTAAGTTTACTGTGTTTTGGCTCTTATGTGGAGGTGGTTGTCTTCTCTTCCCATTTTGTTGAGTATTTCTTTTTTTATCATGAAAGTGTATTGAATTTTGTCAAATGCTTTTTCTGCATCAATTAAGATGGCCATGTGTTTTTTTTCCTTCATTCTGTTGATGTGGCATACCACAGTGATATATTTTGTATGTAGGAAATTCCTTATATTCCAGGAACAAATCACACTTGGCCATGGTGTATAGTTCTTTTAATATGCTACTGAATTCTTTTTGCTTGTATTTTGTTGAGAATTTTTGCATCAATGTTCAAAAGGGATATTGGCCTGTAGTTTTCTTTTCTTGTGGTATCTTTTCTGGCTTTAGTTGGGGTTATGCTGGCATCATAAAATGAATCAGGAACTGTTCCCTCCCCTTCAAGTTTTGGGAAAAGTCTGGGAAGGATCGGCATTGGTTCTTCTTTGGTAGAATTCACCAGTGAAGTCGTGAGCTCCAGGGTCTGCCTTTCTTGGAAGATGCTTGATTACTGATTCAATCTCCTTACTAGTTATAGGTCTATTTAGATTTTCCATTTCTTCATGATTTAATCTTAGTAGGTTTTATTATCTAAGAATTTGTCCCTTTCATCTAGGTTATCCAATTTGTTAGTATGTAATTCTTCACTGTACTCTTTTATAATCCTCTTTAATTTCTGTAGAATAGGTAGTGGTGTCCCTCCACCTTTAATTTCTGATTTTAGTAATTTTAGTCTTCTTTTGTTTAGTCCATCTAGCTAATGGTTTGTCAATGTTGTTCATATTTTTGAAGAACCAGTTTTGGGTTTGATTTTTCTCCATTGTGTTTCTATTCTGTATTTTGTTTATCTCTGATGTAATATTTTTAAATCTGTGGGCCTGCGTGAAGGAACAGTTACAGGGAAGAAATAGCTTGCTCTTTCCATCAGTCATGTTTCAGCTTCCCTGTGAGCGGAATTGCCTTTCCTCACCCTCCAATCCAATATTGCACTGCTCTTGCTCACCACTCTGTCTTGGTCTATTCGTAGTAAATAGTTTCACTTAAGTTATTTATCTTTCATTCTCTTCATAAGATGGTAAGTTTCAAGAGGTCAAAGAACTGTATTTCTAGCCCTTAGAACAATACCTGACATACCATAGGCTCTTGATAATATTGTTGAGTGGAGGAATTAAATCAACAAGAAACAAGAAAGGAGAGAAGCAAGGCATAAAGAGTGGTCTACATACAGAAACAGAGACACAGAATATAAAGCATTGTCTCAGATGTCACCCAGGGCACCAACCCCTCTGCTGTCCCAGGAATTATTCCCTACCAGAAAGTTCAAAAAGAACATTTAGAAAGGACTATGCCACCTTGAATTGTACGTATTGCAAAAGCATGCCAGATTAAAAGCCAGACCATCAGTTGCATTTTGCATGTATTGCTATTTCAAATGAAAAGTAAAAAACAAAAAACAAAACAAAATTCCATGCAGAGTATTTTAATTGAGAGCTTATTCAAACAATGGCTTTCAACCTAAAATGTTAGTCTTTTCAATCTTCTCTAATTTTTATTATTTTCTTTATTCTGCTAGCATTGAGTCTGCTTTGTTGTTTGTTCCCTAGTTCCTTAGGTTGCAAAGTTAGATTGTTGGTTTGATATTTTTTTTTATTTTAATTTTTTATTTATTTATAGAGAGAAGGGAGGGAGAGAGGGAAACATCAATGTGTGCTTTCTTCTCGAACACACTCTACTGTGACCTGGCCCAAAACCCGGGCATGTGCCCTGGCTGGGAATAGAACTGGGGACACTTGGGCTCACAGGCCCTCACTCAATCTATTGAGCCACACCAGTCAGGGCAAGATTTTTTTTAATGTAAGCTTAGGTACATATATATACATATATAAATTTCCCCTCAGCACTGCTTTCACTGTGTCCCGCTGTTTTGGTTTGCTGTGTTTTCATTCTCAGTTATCTCTTAAGTACTTTTTCATTTTCCTTATTTATTTTTTCCATAAAAGTGAGTATTGTAGTTTTTACAATTCTGTGACTTTTCCAATTTTTTGTGAGAGAAGGTACTTTGTGTATCTGTTTTCAAAGCTACTGAGATTTCATTTGAGGCCTAACACATGGTCCAACCTGAAGTGTCTCGTGTGCACTGGAGGAGAAGGTGTGCTCTGCTGTCGTTGGCTGGAGTGTTCCGTTTGTCCCATCTGTCCCGTTTGTGTGAGGCCCCATTCCCTTACTCATCTTCTGTCTGCCTGTCTGCCCCTCGCTGTGAGTGGGGTAATGGCGTCATCAGTTGTTACTGTGGCGCTGTTTCTCCTTCAGCGCTGCTCACCTTTGTCCATACTTTCCACTTTCAACTTGTTTGTGCCTTTGGATATCAAGTGAGCCTCTCATAGATGGCATTGTGTTGGATCTGGTGTTTTTGTCCATTATGCCAGTTCCTGTCTTTTGAAGAGTTTAACCCATTTACATTCAAAGTAATTACTGATGAAGAGGGACTAACTTCTGTCACTGAGTTTTGTTTTCTACGTGCCATATAGCTTTTTGGCCACTCATTTTACGCACTCCTGTGTCAATTTTTTATAGTAAAATGTTTTAATTTCTTTCCTTTTGTCTATATTCTGTAGCTATTTTCTTTACGACTACATAAGAATTACACTTAACATCCTAAGTTTATAATACCTAATTTCAATTTATAGCAGCTTAATTTCAGGAACAAGAACATTGCAGCTCCATCCCCACACTTTTTGGTTGATGTCACCAAATGACGTCTTCCTAGTCTGCCCACAGATATAAACTAATTCTTCTAAATGCATTAGTCTCCTATGTAATTTAACATAGAAAACAAGATTTGCAGTTACAAATCAAAGTTACAGTAACACAAGCTTTTACATTAATATTTTTCTTTACATTTTTTAAATTGTAAGAAACAAAAGGTAGTTACAAACGATCATCACAATACTAGCTTACATAATGGCTCGCACATTTACCTTTACTGAGATCTTTGTCCGTCTGCGTGGCTGCGAGGCACTGTCTGGGGCCTTTTATCTCATCTTGCAGGGCTCCTCGGAGCATTTCTTGCAGGGCAGCTCTACTGCTCGTGAACGGTGTATCTCAGTTTTTACCTGGCAATGTCCTAACTTCTCCCTCACTTTTAAGGACAGTTTTGCTGGATATAGATTCTTGGTTTACTTTTGTTGTTTTGTTTTAGCACTTTGAACTAGTCCAGTCTTCTGGCTTCCAATGTTTCTGATGAGAAACCTGAAGATAATCTTATTGAGGATTCCCTGCATATAATAATTCATCTCTTGTTGCTTTCTCTTTTAAAAGTTTGATTATAATGTTCTTGGTGTGGGTCTTTTTAAATCTTACTTGGGAGTTTGTTGAGCTTCTTTTATATTTATATTTACATCTTTCATCAAATTTTAGAAGCTGTCAGACATTTCTTTAAATATTCCCTTCCCCTTTCCTTCTCCTCTTTCTGGGACTCCCATATTTATATTGGTACATTTGATGGTGTTCCATAGGACTTTTAGGCTCTGTTCACTTTTCTTCAGTCTTTTTTCTTTTTGCTCCTCAGCCTGAAACATTTCTATTATTTTATCTTCGAGTTCTGGGATTCTTTCTTATGACTGCTCCAATATGCCTTTAACTCCCTATAGTAAGTTTTTTTTATTACGGTTTTCAGATTTGGAATTTCTTCTTGGTTTATTTTTAGGTTTTCTGTCTTTTGATATTTTCATTTTGTTCATACATAATTTTCTTGATTTTCTCCACATTTTCCTTTAGTACTTGGAGCTTAAGACAGTTGCTTTCGTCTTTGTTAATATATTTGCCATTAAAACCTTTTCAGGGACAGATCCTGTTGAATTTTTTTTCCTTTGAATGGGCCATATGTTCCTATTTCTTTGTATGCCTTGAGGTTTTTTTTTTTGAACATTGGATATTTAAATCTAATAATGTGTTAACTCCAAAAATCAGATACTGCTTTCCCCCCCATTTTGTTCTTTTTTTTTAAATATTTTATTTATTTATTTTTAGACAGAGGAGAAGGAAGAGAGAAAGAGGAAGAGAAACATCAATGTGTGGTTGCCTCTCACCCCCCACCCCCGCCACTGGGGACCTGGCCTGCAACCCAGGCATGTGCCCTGACTGGGAATCAAACCAGTGACCCTCTGGTTCACAGACCAGCACTCAATCCACTAGCTACACCAGCCAGGGCGTTTTGTTCTTATTTTTATTTATTTTTATATCGTTGGCCACAAATAGTCTTTGCCACACATAGGCCAAAATGTGAACATGTTTTTCTCAGGTCTTTTCTTAGCTTTTCCTTGGGCATGTAGCCACTTTCTAATTTTCCCCACATACGCAGTTGTTTTTGAACGTCGGTCTTTCACACCTGGCTCCTGGAAGGAGAAAAGCAAACAGTGAAGTGGGTGGGAGAGGGCACCGGCCATTAAGGCTTCTGGCAGCCACTTCGGCTGGAGGAGGGGCTTGCAGTGCGGGGAGAGGTGCCGCAACAGCTGCCAGCCTCTTTGCACCTTTGTGATCAGAAGGAGCAATCAGTGATTGGTGCACATACCCCTAATAGTCAGGACAGGGTCCTTTTTACCCACCCTAGTGCCCATATGCTGGTGCAAGCTGCTGCAGGAACAGGCGAACACTGCCTGTGGTGTGGCTGGGGCTGGGGGTCGGGTGGCTGTTGCTGTGCCACAGGCTGAAATTGACCAAAATTAACTAGTTTACCAGTCTTCAGTTATATCATTACTGCTGTTATTTTATCCATATTTTATGTGATTAGTCCCAAGAAAACTTTAGTTACCAAACCAATGAAACCCAGTAGTTAACATTTTATAAAAATACATCTTTATTGTTTCAGTGTTCTTGCATGATACAGATACCAAGTCATATAAATTCAGTCTTCACTTTAACTATATATTAAACAAAAAACTAAACAAATCAGCAAAACTGCTGCAAAATCTGTTTAAACCCTGAACCCTTATCAAAAATGCACACTGAGATGATGCAACTATTTTATCTTAAATCATTATGCTCTGAAAATTAACTGCGGCCAAGTGTGAATGTTTAAAGCAGCAATAAAGAACAACGCGATGGGAACAAAACTATGGTGGGTCTCTAAACTGCACATGCAGCACGCCAGGCCAGCCAAATGGCCCCACTGAACACTTCAGCGAAGTGTCATCTTTGTGTGACAAAGATGAGGGGCTTGTCCAACTATGAGAAACGTCCACCCTCTTCACTCCAAGAGCATTTCCTGGAGCCACAACTCAACACCAGGACACTAGAGTGACTAAGGGTCAGCACGTATCTTGGAAATCCACAACTGTAGCAATACATACATCCATGCATATAAAGCCTGGAAAACTCTTGCTAAATTTCAGAATAGAAAGTTTTGAATGTTAACCTCAAGAGAGGGTACAATATTGTAACTAAAGTTTTCCCTATAAATTTTGAGATCTAAGTCCATGAGACCTGAGACACACAATTTCCTCCGTCTTGTCTCACAGGGGTGCACCAATGCAGGGACTGGTCCCTTGCACAGGTCTCCCAGTGTCCTCTTCAGGCTGGAGCAATTGGAGCAGCTTGTGGGATGGCCCCAAGAACTACACCAGGCCCAACCCCCAACAGGCACAACTCAGGCCCAGTAGTTTCCATTCCTCGCTCGGAGAGCTCCATGCCGGCAGTTCGGAAATGGGAGCGCAGTGTTGAGGGCAGCCGTCCCCACATCCCACAAGTGCGTACCGACGCTGACTTCCACGGCAGGGTCAATTACGAGGCTCTGAGGCCATGGGGCTACGGACTGTGGACATGAGGTGTGACTTGTAGGTTTTGCTTAGGCCCGTCATCCAGAATTTGAGCAGCTTGACATTGTCCTCCTCAGATGCTCCAAGGATACTCAGGAGCTTCTGGGTATCCTCTTTGGGTCGACTGTCCACCTTGGTGAATTTAAAAAGGACCTTCACTTTGCTGTGGAAAACCAAACACAACACTCAGACATCACAGCACAGTCACCAGAGTGGTCTGTCTGGTCCTGGGGCCCAAGTGGCTTCAAAGCCAACCGCAGCCCGGCAAGTGGGACAGAATTCAAGCACTGAAAAGAGAAGCACAGCAGGCAGCGGCCCACGCCTGCACACCCAGTGGTCTCTCATCACCAGCAGTTACCGCCCTGGGTAATGTGGCTGGTGCATCAAAATGGGGAGAAAGGACAAAAGAAAAAACAATTTCCCTTAAATTCATGAAAGGACTTGGTTGATCCTAAGCTTCTCTGTATTATTTGAAATCAGGACTATGTTTTGACTAATTAAATTTGACAAAAAAAATTACTAAGAAGGCAGGAGGAAATGAAGTAACTTGCTTTAGTAAAACAGGAACATCTATTATCTGACTTTCAAATTTTAAAGTTAATTAAGCAGCTTCCCTTGGAGGCAGGTGTCACCCCCCCCCCCCGCCCCATCTCACAGGGGAGCAACCTGAGGCTTGGGGGTAGTAGGTCACTTGCTCAGTGTCACCCAGCTAATACATTAAGTGGCGGAGCAGGTATCTGAACTTATGCTCTTAACCTCTACTCTGGACTGCATCCCCTGGCACCCATGACCTCGCCTCTTTCCCTGGAAACAGCTCCTGGTTTTCCTCGGCAGACCCACTGCTGGCAGTAGTCCAGCCCTCCCTGGCAACAGATATCTAAGACTCTAGGGGTCCAGGTGGGGTGCACTTACTTCATCCACTCTTCCTTGAGGCAAATGAGGCACTGGTCAACCACATCCACAGACAGATTCTGGTTGGTCAAAGCAGCTTCTATCTTATTCAAAATGGTTGGGCCAACTGGGAACAGGGTGGGGAGAAGTGGGGCAGTCAGCACAGGGGGAGTGCCCTCCTTCCCACTCTCATTCCGGGGAAGGCAGCCCCGCTCAGCAGCACCCACCTCTGTCTGCAGCTACAGGACTTCCACTGGTCACCGTGAACTCATACTTGCTGAGAGTCTGGTCATCTTCACAGCCGGCGGGGTGGAGGCTGGAGCGAGCAGCTGCATGGACCTCCACCACAACCGCAAACTCTGCAGCGACATGAAGCACACCGCTCTGCACATGCACCTCTCGCTCCTGTGACCAGCCCTGCCACTCCGCTGCTCCCGGTTACCTCAGATCAACCAGAGGGACACTCCGTCTCCTGAGATTAACGCTTTGCATTTAAAACTTTCTGTGGTTTATTTGTAAATAGTTAAGGTTTAACTTTTGCCTTGGTTAAACTAACAATATATTATTTTATAATAACTACTAATTATATACCTCAATTTGCTTAATACTAAACAGCCCCATGACCGCTAGAGAGGCCCCACTCTTACCCCCATTTTATAGACAGGGAAGCACACCCTGCAGGTCAGTGACTCGCCCAAAGTCACAGAGCTGGAAGCGGTAAGCATTTCAAACCTGTATCTGAAACCAGGGCCAACGTTCTGAACACTACCCAGAAAAAAGGAGCTGCCTTTCCGGCACCTGAGACCCAGTCTGGTGCTGGACAGAGAGGAGCCTCAGGGCTGCCGAGTGCCAAACTCTTTGCCAACAGACCTAACCACCTGGGAGCACAGTGACTGCCCCTCACAGGTGTGCTCCAAGAAGCCCTGACTACCTTTGGAGGATGGGGTGTGCACCCAGGCTGACTCCTGAACAACCTAAAATGAGGGATGCTGATTAGCTTCTTGGTTGTCTGCCTAGAGGAGAAAGCTTGTCAGCACTGATGGCGGAGTCAGTCTGAGCAAGTCCTATTCTACTCATGGATGTGAAGGATGTAATTAAGGCATCAAAACAGGGAGCATTTGAGATCATGCTCCCAGCACATGTCATCAGTTTTGGCTCAAATAAATTCTTATTTAGAAAAGGTATATCAAAGGAAGAAAAAATTTGGAGAGGACAAGGAAGTAGGGCAGAACACTGAAAGAGCAGGGAAGACCATGAGACTCTGGAAGGACAATGAAGCACGTTATCACTGCCCAGCACACATCCGACCTGCAAAGGCTCCCGACTCACTCCGCCAGGACAGCACTGCAGCCCTCTGGCGTCCACTGGGGCTGTTCCCACTGCCAGGGTTGTGACGGTGGTCTGCCCCCAACAGAGAACCAGGCCCTGGGTTGGCCAGCCCCTCCACCACGTTAAAGATAGAAAACAGAGGCCCGATGGCGTTGGAAAAGCTGGTCCTACAACGTGGGCCCTCCTGCTCCTGAGGCCGGCAGGCGACACCCGGGAACACACAGTGAAGATCCAGTCCTGCCTCCAAGCCCAGAGGCGCAGGGACTAGACCAGACAGGACAGACACGCACCTGAGGCGAGCACGTGGGTGGGCACCTGCACGTGCAGGCCGAGCCCCAGGAAGTTGCACCGGTAGGCCTCCTCATACTGGCTGCTGTAGGGGACGGCGCGGACACAGCCCACTGGCAGCATGGTCTAGAAAGGACAGAGTGACTCAGGACTGACGCCGGTTGGGGAACCCTCCACCCTGCCTGTCTCCACCATCCACCCACATGCCACAGACCCTGTGCAGCTCAACCCAAAGCCCCCACCTTCCCAGAAGGCACTCCTGGTCACTCTGTCCTTCTACAGTGTGTGCTGGCCACTGGTCACACGTGACTCGTGCTGCCCTTCACTTTATGGTATTAATTCTTATGTAGTTCCTTTATTTCTCAGATGTTTGTATCTTCCCTCATCCAACAAAGAGATTACAAGCTTTCTGAGAGACTGTGTCATAGCCATTTTGTGCCCTCAAAGTCCTAGGAAGGCAGCAGGTCCTCCCATGCTTCCTGATGACTTAAGTATGTCAGAGCCAAACTCGGGGCCTGGCACCTGGCACCCCTCTGGGACGGAGACAGCAGGCTACGCCCACACCCCACCCAACCCACGCAGATCGCCCTGTGCCGAGGCGGACCTGCTTCTGGCAGCTGTGAGCCATTCCTGTGGCTCTGAGAGGAGTTCGGAGGCTGGGGGTGGGGGGGGACAGGGTAATTAGTCACCAACCTATCAGGACAAGACAGAGCCTTCCACTGCAGATAAAACCCACAAAGCAGGGGTGTCGGACTCATTTTCACTGGGAGCCACATCAACCTCGCGGTTGCCTTCAAAGGGCCAAACGTAATTTCAACTCCTTAACAGTTAAGCGGGAGCTCAGCGCTGCCGCTGGGTATAAACAAGATGCCGGGCCAGATAAAACAAGGTGGAGGGCCCGATTTGGCCCACGGGCCTTGTGTTTGCCACCCGTGCCCTAAAGGATCGTCACTGCTAATAGTGGGGAAGCACAAAGACCTCAGACGCAGGACTGTACCTCATACTGAGCCACTGATGCCCCCAGGGCAACACCCCAAGTCAGGCTAGTTTTAAAGCCCACTGTGGACAGATAAGGCCTCGCAGTGCAGCACACAGGAACAAAGACGCTCCTTACCTGAAGCACTTCAAAAGCTGACAGCACCAGGTCAGGGTCTCTGCTTTTCCAGATGACCTGGTTCCCCATGAGAACGTGCCAGGCCAGCATGCGGAAAGACTGGGCGCCCAGGACCTGAGGGACAGAGTTCAGTGCTTCCTGCCCACTGGTGTTACCTGTGTGTTCATTAGAAACGTCCTTTCGCAGTAAAGGGCAGCAGGTCAGGAGAAAGCTACTCCTCATCTCAGGGAGGCTTGGTGGCAGGCCCGAGTTTGGAGGGAGGCAGGTAGAAGCCTTGGACTTGTACCTGAAAAACCTGATCTTGCACATTTTATAAGATCTTTCCCCAATTTTATTTTCAAAACCTTGAAGCAGAAAAAGTGTTAGCTTTTTGCAACAGTTACCCTTCTGTGCACACACTTCATTTTGCTGAACCACTTGAAAGTCAGTGGCAGGCATCGCGAGACTTCAGTGCCCACGCAGAGCGAGGGCTTCTACACAACCCCATACACACCGTGCCCCGAAAGACCACGCCACCATGCCCAACCCAACAGACAGAGGTCCTTAGAGCTAGTACACTTTCAACTCAGGAGTCATCAGAGTCACAACTGCCTCGTTTGCCTGTCCTTACTCTGCTTCAACCTAGACAAGTCCCTGTCTGAAGCGCCCCTTTCACTAGCCCCCATGACACGACACCAACATTTAAAAGAGTCTAGTTGTCGTCTCACGGCTCATGAGCGTGACCACACACACACCAAGCGGGCTACAACACTGCCTTTCACCAAACCCCAAGGGCCTCAAAGTGCTCCCACCTCTGGGGAAACTCAAGAGTCCTCCCGATTTCCATCCACGCAAGCACACAAGGGGGATTTCAGCCAAACACATGATTTGGGTGGATGCCCATTTTCATCCGAAGTCCCACAGAGCACTGGCCATTAAATCAGTTCTTACTCCATTTTCTAAAACAGAAATAACCACCTTTTAACAAAATTCATGCTTATTGTAAAAATAAATACAGAAAAGGTTATACAAAGAGACAACCTGCTCTCGTAATCTAGCAAGGCCTTCCTCCTGCCGGACCAAATAGAACCACAGTCAGCACTGCTGCGGGCGAGACTTCTGTCTCCGGTGCGCACACTGCCTAGCGACTTCCACTCCCCCATGGCAGTGGTCCCATAAAATTGTAATGGAGCTGAAAACGTCTTACCACCTAGTGACACCACAGCCATTGAGAAGTAACGCCATTACTCAGGTGTCGGCAGTGATGTTGGTAAACACACCTACCGCACTGCTAGCTGCATAAAAGCACAGCACACACAATCACAGCAGCAGGCCACATCACACCATCTAGGTCTGCATGAGCACACTCTGTGATGTTCACACGACTATGAAGTCACCTGACAACACATTTCTCAGAATGTATTCCCATCGCTAAGCAGTGCATGACTGTAAATACGTATGTACCACCCTACACAACATATTGCATTTCTCCGTGTTTAATGATAGTCCATTGTTTGAACGCATTTACTGTGGTTGGACATTCAAGTTGTTTTCCATTTCTTATAGCAACCATCATTCTAAATTTGCAAAGCATCTAGGCGTCATGCAAAAAAAAAAAGTGATTCAGTTCCTTTAAAAGGTTCTAGAATGACAAGATTAGCAGACCATGTGAAGCCTACCCTCCAGGCCTTTCTTTAAAGAAAACACCAACATCATCAAAGAAAAGGCAGCCCCAACCCTGCGGCTAAGACACTCCAGATGCTCACTGTTGGCTTAATCCACCCACCAAGGAGGTTCCTGGTTACCCCTCACCGGGGCCAATCCCTGCTGGGTCTTGAACATGATGGGCCCAAAGGACAAAGTGTGCTGGATACAGATGAGCTGGGAGGTGAGGACTGGACTCTCCCCCTGAGTTTCTGATTGGGGCTCTACCCCTCCACCACCTACCTGCCTCATGTGCCGCAGAGACTTAAACACGGATAGCTTTCGGGGCTGCCAACTGTCACAGTCTAAGAGCAAGGAGGAATCTGTGGGGTACTTGGTCAGCTCCCGCCTCTCTGTGCCCTCCGGCAAGACAGGAGCTCTTTCCTCTTCAGCCTCAGAGTTGTCCCAGCCTTCTGATTCCTCTTCCAAATCTGCAAGACACTTATGAAACATGCTGTCCCTGGATTCCTTCATTTCCTGGATGCGACAGTCTCCTTACGTGACCACTTCAGCAAAAAACATCTCATGGTTCGACCACCAGATGTCACTGACTCTTGGTTTTGGCCTGCTGTCTATGCCACCTGTTACCCTCAGAGCCCTGGGGTGGGCCGGGGGGTCCAGTCACTGTGTACCTAGCCTGCAGCCTTCCTCTGCACTGTTCAGCACACAGCTGCAAGACTGCCGGCTGTTCACTGTGGGTGGAAACCTTCGAGCAAACGGTAGGAAGGACAACGGCTTGTATTTACCAAGCTTCTCTGCAGCCAGGCACTATTCTAAGGGCTTCCACACATTATTTCATTTAGTCTTTTCAATGATCCTAAGGTCAATGCTATTCTCCCCACTTCAGTGATAAGGAAATAACTGTTACTTCATTTAATCTTCCTGACAATCCTCCCAAACGGTGAGACCCACAAGGAGAGGGCTGTGCCCATGTACACAGAACGCCGAGGAGCAGAGCAGGATCAGAAGGCAGGTGTGTCTGACTTCCAAGTATGTGTTCGGAACCTCTCTGACCAGAACACAAACCAAGATGTGACAGTAAGCCCTGCATTTCCACTTCTGCTGAAAGTGTTTCTCCTGATGTGCTTCGCTCTCTGCAGGAGAAAATCTCACCCCCAGACTGTGCTAACCGTTTCCCACAATAATAAACTGCTCTAGGGACAACCAATGCACAGTGATAAGGTTTTCCCTTCTCTGAACACCTTCTGCTCTGCCTGAGACTCGACTCCCTCTTTCCTGCTCAGAAGAGCATATGTTTGAATGCAAGTGTGTGCAAGGCACCTGACTACAGGAGTAACCTGGAAATAGCTCCAACTTATTAAGAATGTCAATTACTTGCAAACTGAAGCAGGTCAAGCATTATTGGTAACAAAGTATACACAACACGAACCCCAGATCAGGGCACCCCGAGACAGGGAGTCAGGCCGTGCAGCTGAGACTGAGAACCTAAATCACCAAATACTGAATCATCTCCAAAGGAAAAACACAGCAGGACCAGGACCAGAGGTTTCTGTCTGCTGGCTTCTGCACCAGAATCCCCTGAGAAGTGACATAAACGCACAGGCCCCTACGTCCTAAGCACCAGGGTCTGACTGCAAGCCTGGCGAGGCTACCCAGGTCCCAGTGAGGTTTGGGAACCATTGCCCTTGATGGAAGCCTTGGGTCCAACTGAAAGAAGTAGAACATTTTACTGTTAAATGGTAAAGAATAAGAGACTGTCTAGCGCTTGGTTAATGATAAAATAGGGACAAGAAAACCTTCACTCAGTCAATCTTCTGCACAACCCGACAGCCCTAACGGTGGATTTTCCCAACCTTCCTGGGATCATAGACTCTTTCATGGGGCTGTCCAGGAAAAGGAGACAGGAAATCACAACACAACACCAAGACTACAGGGTAAGCTTTCTGCAGCTGCTGTTCCCAGGCTCTTCCTCCCAGGCCCCACCATCAGCTTCCCCCGGCCAGCCTGGGGACAGAGGACTTCCAGCCCAGCCCCTCCCTTCTCACCCGCGAGCTTCTCCATCTGGACCAAGGTGTCCTCGGTGGGCGCGCCCTCCAGGAGCTTCTCAGTCAGCCGGCTGCCGCATGCTTTCAGGAGCCTGAAGAACAAAGCTGTGATGTGTTCTTGCCAAAAGGAAAACTACACCTAAAGCCTCCTGATCTAACCACCAGTTTATGGAAAATAGAGCAAAGAAGCACGCGGAGCAACACCACAACACGATGGCTAAGTCCAGAACAAACGACCCAGGTCTTCCCACAAAAGGCGCGGGAAAACCGGGGCTCGGGGTGTGGGAGGAACTACCCCAGACTGACAGCTTTAGAACAGCCTATGCTCTGAGTTCTGATCCAATTCAAAAGTCAGTTCTGAGGCAGAACAGGAAAAGTGAACGGGGACTGGGCTGGATGGTACACTGTGTTGGACATGAGAATGGTTTTATGGTTGAAATGATACAATTAACGTTTGCTTTCAAAATACCCTCGGAGAAAGTGAGGGCACATGAGAAAACAGTAACATGTTGGTAGTGCTACAGCTGGACAACGGGGGTACGTACTTCACTGTACTATTTGTTCTACTCGGGGCTGTTTTAAAATTTCCCTAAGAAAATTAATTTCTAAAGGAGAGCAGGAATGCGTGTCGGATGGGTGGGGTGACAGACCCTTCTCTTTAGTTAGCAGGTGCTGGGGAGCTGCCCTTGAGGGTGCACCCCCGAGGACCCTTGCTCACCAGGCCCTTAAACCACAAGATTCTGACTTCTAGCTGACACCGCTCAGGAATGAGAATCTGGGGGAGCCTGTGGAAGGAGTCTCTCTAGCAATGGAAGAACAAAAATAGCTTGTGGCCAGAGGACAAACTGTGGTCATTTCAAACACGCTCACGAGTTCACTGACACCCCCTTTAAAAGGTGAAGACTAACCCTTCCCTCCTGTCAAGGCTGGCCCCAGTGACCAGCATGCCTCTCACCAGCAGCAGGTGCTGGAAATAATGTGTGCCTGTCCAGGCTGGGCTAGGAGACCTTGCAGGTCCCACCTCACTCACTCTGAGGAAAGTCAGCTCAGACACCCACATGGTGAGGAGCCTCCGCCCACAGCCAGCACCAACTTGTGGGCCATGATGGAGCTGGACCTTCAGGTGGCACAGCCCCAGCTGACCCGGAACCCCTTAGAAGCAGAGCCAGGCGTGGCCAGCCACACCTCCCTCCATCTCCTGACCCACGGAAGCTGTGTGAGACAAATGCTCACCTCTGCGTACAAAGAAGAGCGGGGGGTCACAGGTCTCAGAATGAGGATGCCATTTTTAAAACATCACTGGGGAATGAGTTCTACGTTAAGTATGCCTGGCACCTACTCGGGGGACAACTGCACCCTGTTCAGTGCTCACTAAACAAGCACACACCACAGAGGCGTTGATGGCTCCTCCCCCAAGACTCAGGCACGATCCAAACAGCATCTGGCGACTGCTCTCATTCTAGCAGGTGCTGAAAGAGCTGAGAAGCTCATTACCAAGCAAAGGAGGTGTGCAGGCACGCCCACAAGTTGTCATCGCTTGTCAAGGACGTCAGTGAGCGGGCAGCGTTGCCGTTCCTCTGGTGCAGGAACGGTGTGAAAGCGGTGTTCATCCTCTGGGCTCGCTGTGGGCACCCAAACTGCTCGGCTTCAAATACCTGAAACTCACAGGACAGGGCAGGTCCTTAAACAAATTAGCCAAGCAGTCCAGCTTGTCCACAGCCACCTTCAAGATGCCACTCCTGAAGACTGCCCCGCTCTACTTCCTCGATGCAGAATACAGAAAATGCCACCAGTCCCGTAACTGCACACAGCATGGTCTGCTTCCCCGGCTGCACTAGAAGACGCCTGAGAAGAACTGGCTGAGACGTTCTCCTGTACCTTCTCCTACCACAGACTCACTGGGCGCTTGATAGACGCTGGGGTGGCACGTGTGTTCAAGGTGGCCATTACTGTTGCTGTCCCAGTATTTCCAGTGCACATGGAGGCATTCACTACTCAGAGCTTGGGGGTGCAGAGGTATGTGACCAGCACCCTCCACTCCCTCCAGCAGGCAAATGAGTACCATTCAACATGGCTGCCGCTGCACTTGCCAGGACCCTACAGTGAGCAGATTCCCCGAGTCCCAGCAACAGACAAGAAACATGAACAAGAAAAAACTGAGGCTTAAGGACACACACTGTCTGTGACAAGCGTGCTAGGTCACTAAGGCCAGCCTTGGCGGAGGTCTGCTGCCTGTCGTGAGACACCACGCGGAAGCTGGAGGCAGGGCCCGCAGCACAATCAGTGAGCGAGCTTTTGGAATGGAGGTTGGGGGAAGCAAAGGCAGCGGGGATGAAACCAAGGTGTCTGACTGCAGCAAGGTCACAAGGGCTGAACAAGACTCAAGAGAGACCAGTAAAGCAGCAGGATGGGCTGGTGGACTACCAGGTGTATGGCCACACTCCCAACTCTGAAGCCGGGAGTTGACAGTGTACACGGCCGCGGCAGCTCGCACACTGCTCCAGCCCACTGCCACCCACTACCCCCGTCACAGGCCTCACCTTGAGAGCCTTGCCCTGGAGCTCGTCGATGATCCCTCGGATCTTCCCGAGCAGGAAGGGCCAGGAGTTGATGAGGTAGATCCGGTCCATCATGATGGCAATGATGCTGTACCAGCGTTGGAAGCCCCGGGCCAGGCTGTCTTTGATGAAGAAGGTGTGGCTGAACACGAAACCATGCTGCTCGTCCCCAAAGAAGATAGGGCCTTCACGACCAGGGCAGACCTGGGACAGAACCACAGCCCCTCCAGGACACTGTCCTCTCCTCATTTTAACGATGCAGTCAAACCCTCCTGCTTGGAGGACCCTTTCTGCCCTTATGAGCCACCATTAATTATAGGGTGAGTGGGGAGGGCAGGGTTGAGAGAAGAAAATTTTGCTTTCATCAGCTCCTGGGATCAAACTTCTAAAGATAACATTTGTTATCGTGGAATGCAAGGACCATGAAAGCAGGTTCATTACTTTTTTCTACCTTGAGCCGCAGTAACTCCTACACAAGCGATCCACGTACCCAGACCCCAGTTTGGTGGTATCGCCCCCCTGGAACACCCTGGAACGCTGGCAGGTGGAAGGGGCCACTGCAGAGTCCGTATAACACAGCCTCACTCTTTATTTGCAGGAGAGAATCCAGAGCTCTCTCAGGACAGTCACCCCCACGTGACACACAATTCTGTCAGACATGACTGCCTGCTGCTAGCAGATCAGCGGCAGGACATCAAGAGGAGGGGAGAGCTGAAGGCTAGCGCACAGCAACCACGTCGGTGAGACCCATGAGTGAGGGAGCTCAGCGTGTCTGACCAAGTGGGTGTGGCGACAGAAGCGTCAGTAACTGGGTTATGAATTCTTTGTGACACATAAAAAAATATAGAAACTAAGCCTCAAAATAAACAGCAGCAGCCACGTGATGTAGAGAGAAATGGATGCCCTCCTCAGTAGAGTCTGAGGGCACACAATGACTGAGAAAACAAAAAACGGCAATGTCTGACAGGGTCAGCTACACATCCTAGAAATATCTCATGTCTCAGAAATATGTCCGTGAAGAATCCGCAAATAAAAGTTTGGCGCTTAAAATGGTAAGCTAGCAACCATGTAGAACACTCGCGTTCAGGATGACGCGCTTCAGAGCTCTGGGGGACAGAGGCTGCCCCGCGACCACGCTCCCAGACCTGCCCGTCCCCTGCCTGACAGGGCTGCCTTCTGCCTCCTCTCCACAGCCGGCACCAAGCCTGGTCAGCGAGCCCTGGCAAGCAGGAGGTCCCCAAGGAGACAGCCGCCTCCCTTCCCACATCACAGGTGCTCACCTCACAGCTCAGGCTCCGCACGCAAGCCTGGCGGACGATGCTGAAGAGCTGGGGGTGGCTGGGGTGCTGGTGACTGACATATTTAATCGAAGTCTCTTTATCATGGCTAATGTACCCAGGGTGCCCCACAGCAAGTGACCGGCAGCCCTGCCCAAGACAAGGAGATGAAAACCAGTTAGTCGGGAAGGCGGCAGCACACTCTCTAACTTACGCAAACCGCCATCTGCTTTCCTGTAATAATAACTGGCATCTAGAGTTACACTCACCTGAGGGTTTCCTGGCAGGAGAAGCAGGATTCAAAGGCCACACAGGCTCCCACAGGGTGTGAACAACAGACCCTATGCAACTGAGCACCTGTGTAGCAGGTGCTATGAAAAGCTCTGCACACGTTACCTCACTTAGTCCAAAGCACAGCCTTGAGATAATTCGTGAGAATCCCCCTCATACAAAAGGCAAAACTGAGGCTCACAGCTGCCAAGGGGTCCACACAGAGCTCTGGGGTCTCAGGAGGAGGCCACAGACATCAGCATGGCGTGAACACAGATCCAACATGACCTCTGACTTCAGGCTCCAACCCAGGTCCCTCACTCAAGGAAGTGGCCTGGTGAGGGAACTCAGACCCCGTTTCCCCAGAGCTGATGAAGCAGCACAAAACAGAACGCCCGAGAACACCAGGTGGAAGGAACTGAACCTGGGACGGGCCACTGCATGGACACGCGCCTGTACAGGGCAGGGCTGGGAGGCAGCTATGACACTGGCAGCAGCAGTGTGCTGGCTCCGAGTGGGCTGAGAAAGCAAAGCTGGGAGGAAGGGAAAGAACTAAAGGGACACAGAAAGTAGTAAAGTCACTCCATGGAGAACGGTCTGCACACATCCCCTGAAGATCACAGCTCTATGAAGTCCCGCCCCTACACCCTGGGACCTGTTCCCTGCCAGGAGGCCCCCACACAGCTCAGCACAAGCCCCCGGAGAGAAACGACTGCAACAACTCTGAGACACTTGCCTCACACATGTCCGATTTTTGGGGTCCTGGGCTGCTGGACTCTGCGCTGGCCCCTTCGGCGGGGCTGTGAGTGCAGGTCCCACTGCTCATTTGAATGCCGCCCTCCTCTTCCTCTGCCTGTTCACCCTGGCCATGGCTGTCCTCCGCCCCTTTTGGAAGCGGGGCGTGCAGAACCTCAGTGCAGAACAGAGTGCGGGGGCCATGGAGCTCACAGAAGTGACAGAGAGCGACAATGGCGTTCATGGTGCCGTGGAGACAGCGGAAGCCTGTGTTGGGGGAGGAGGGGGAACACCGTCAGCCGGCAGCCGGCCTGTGTGTGTCCCCGCCTAGCACTGTAGCAGCTCTGGAGCACAGGCCCTGGGTGGCTACCCTGTGCCGCACCGCAACAGTTGCAGGGGAAACCAGACAGACAGACAGGTCGCTACCCACGAGTTAGAGCAAACAGGAAGAAACATGTCATTCCACGATCACACAGAAAGCCCTTCAGTTTGAACAGTGGCCAGGCTCCAGGGTAAACAGAGAACAACCCTCTAGGAGGGCAGCGCTGGGAGTGAAAGGACAGAGTCCCTGGAGAGGCTGGGTGTGGTTTCAGACAGAAGGTCCCCAGGCAGGAACTGAAGGACCGAGGGTGGGGCAGCTCGGGGTCTGAATATCAGTGGGACCGGGGGAACAAGGGCAGAAGACTAGGAGGGAGAGGGTTTCAGGGGTCTTTCTAGGACATAGTGAGACCCTGAATTTTTTTTTAGGGGTTGGAGAGCCTTTGACGGGTTCTGATGAAAAACGTAACAAATTGAATCTTATTTTAAAAGGATCATTTTGGCTGCTGTGCAGAAAACAGACTTCTGGAGCCAGGGGGGACCCAGGGAAACCAGCTCTCCCACTCATCCACGGAGAAGAGCTGGTGGCCCGGGCCAAGGGTGAGCAGTGAGAGGCGGAAAGGAGAAGTCTGACCGTGACTGTACCCCCACTGACTGCTCACGGGCGGGCTGTGGAGCATGAAAAAGGGAGCAAAGTCACCTGGACCAACAAGAAAGGAAGACAGGGGACTGGAGGAGTGGGCGAGGAGGAGGCCCAGAGTGGACGCCTGCTGGGCGTCCAAGTGCAGAGGTAGAGGGGCAGTGGGAACACAGGGGCAGAGCCCAGCAGGGCAGTCAGTGCTGGGTGAGGACAGGAGCGCTGCAGTGGGGCCTGGGACCCCCCAGAGTTGAGAGGTGAAGGAGAGGAAGAGTTGTACCTGGTGAAAGGTAACGGCAGTTAGGCAAACTCCAGCGTTACCCCGGAGACCAAATGAGCAAAGTGGGGTTGATGAGAGAAGCCGAGTCCTGGCGGGGGCCACGGTGGGTGGGGCCCGGCACAGCAGCTGAGACCCAGGGTGGGAGGGCAGTGGACGCACGTGCAGACACAAGTTCCCTCTGGCTGGGGAAAGTCAGGCAAGGCTTCGGCGGGAGGCGTGTGTCCACTGGACGGACAGGCAAGAAGTCTGGAAACAAGAACACAGGAGCAAAGGAATGGAGGAGGGGCAGTTCCGGCCCAGTTTACGTGACATGTGTTACACAGGAGGGCCTCGAAGCCAGGTTACAGAGGGAACACATAGTCCCCAGTCCCACACTGTCCTACGCAGCAGCCATGAGCACATGTGGTAACTCATCTAAATTAATTAAATTGAAAAGCCCCATTCCTCAGTGTCACTGACCACGCTTCAAGTGTGCACTAGCCGTAACGGGCTCATGCCATCATTTTAAAGGGACAGTGCAGATCATGGAACAGTCCCATCATCACAGAGTTTTATCAGATAGCACTGCTCAAGACAAATGAGGAACCCTCTTCTCTTTCGGGGATCCCATCCCCCACGACAAGGCCAGGGAAGGCCAGACACCCTCTGCCCTCATTTCCCAGTAGGCAGGCAGGCAGGCAGGCACAGGCGTGGCCAGGCAGAGGCGCTGGCCTAGGACACTGAACCTAGAGGAAGGCGAAGCATCAGTGTGAACACGCACCGTGGGAGTGGGGAGTCCCCGGGAAAATGCATCCTGGGGGACAGCCTGCTCAACAGCCCCACCAAGGGGTGTCCCTGCGGGCCATCTGCTCAGAGACCACTTTCTAGCCTGCCTGCTAACTCTATCACTGGCCCGACATCAGCTGATGTGGGTGGCCACAGCCATTGTCCTTGTCCCTGAGGCAAGGGCTGGAGCTCAGGTAGCTACCGTGGGAACGTCAGCTGGTCTGACAGTAAGTCACACCTGGGGACCAGACACAGGGACACAAGGGATGGCCAGGAGAATGCAGTGCTCCCAGAGGAGTGGGCAGTGGCAGAGGAGACGGGGTTTAAGAGTAAGGAGGAAGGCCTGAGTACGTGCCTGGGCTGTGCTACCAGAGAGGCTGGAGACAAAGGTCCTGAACACTCCCCACAGCCTTTTACTCCTCACCATTCAGCCTCTCCTTGTGTGTCCCCTGCTAGGAGCGGCTCCCCCAATCAGCCCACCCAGAAAAGTCGCTCACCTCTCCCCTCCAGCCCTGTCACTCTCTCCCCTCCCCAGCTTTATTTTACTGCAATGAATATTCCCCAGGTGGAGCAGCTTTGTCTTGTCCACAACAGCTGCCCAGCCCATGGCAGACATCCACTTAACAGGTGTTGGGTAAGTGATTTAGAAGCTGCCCTAAAATGACAGCTCTGGCCACAGAAAGTGGGGAGCTCACTGAGGGTATCCATGAGCACAACCACAGAGGACCCCAGATAGATGAATTCAAACAGAGGGTCCACATAGCTGACTACAGTGAAGTCAAGGAAAATAATGGTTTAAAAATCACTGTGGCCCTGACAGGTATAGCTCAGTAGGTCAGGCGTGGCCCCGCAAAGTGAAGGGTTGCTTCCAGTTTGATTCCTGGTCAGGGCACGCGAGAAGCAACCAATTGATGTTTCTCTCCCTCTCTTTCTCCCTCCCTTCCCCTCTAAGAGTGAATGAATGAATGAATGAATGAATGAACAATCTTTTAAAAATCCATTGAGGAAGAGGGGGTGAGGCAACCACTGATGCAGAAAGAAGAATAGGGACCCAAGCTGAAGGCAGCGGTGCTAACCCTGGTGAAGGCCACATCTCCCCTTGAGAGGCACAGAAGAGAAATAAAGGCTCTTCCTGCAGGACACCCACACAAAGCAGCACCCTCGGCCAAGACTCGTGCCATCTGCAGAGCACCCACACGAACTTTTATATTGGGTTGGCCAAGAAGTCCGTAACAATTTTTTCTGTACGGTGGCTCTAGTAGCACTTTAACTTCTAGTAGTCTTTAACTTCATTAGAAACAATTTTGTTAGATTGTGTTGTGACAGTTATCGTATCAACACACATGTTAAAAAGACTTATCAAAATTGGTGAATTTTTGTGCAGCCATTTTAATATTGAAGATGGAAGATATGCAACATTTTCAGTATATTATGCTTTATTATTTCAAGAAGTGTAAAAACGCAACAGAAACATAAAAAAAAGATGTGCAGTGTATGGAGAAGGTTCTGTGACTGACTGAATGTTTCAAAAGTGGTTTGTGAAGTTTCTTGGTACTAGTGACATTCTGGCCAAATAACCCTTTGCTGTGGGGCCACCGCATGCATTGGAGGACGTTCAGTAGCACTGCTGGCCTCTGCCCACTAGAAGCCAATATTGGGAGATAGCAACATACTCAATCCAAGTCAATAAAGTTATTGGTGAAAATGAAAAATGTGTCCTTTTTTTACAGAAAAACATACGGACTTTTTGTCCAACCCAGCACTTGGCAGAATCACACATCCACTGTCTCACCTAGACTAGAGCATTCCAGGCCACTTCCAAATGAGTAGGCAGGACAATGGCAGTCCTACTGCAGCTAAGGCCTGACATTTTATAGGTAGAGAAAAAAATCAGAGCTAATTCTAGAGCAATGGACTTCGTGGCACGAAAACAGTTCAAGCAGCTCACAGCCAACCTTACAGTGGAGCACAAGCGAGGAGCTGGGAGTCCCAGGGGCTCTGAGCTGCTTCGGAAGCCTCTGCCTCTTGAGTGCGAGCTGACAGCAAGCTGGCACCGCAGACAGTCTTTGCTGAAATTTACATTTCTACTGCAGTATTCCATAAAGGATCTCTTGAGATATAAATATAAGTATCTTTGTAAAATACACAATGCTAGAGAATAGTCCTCACCCTAGTTCCTACTCTTAGTGAGAGGGGCAGCAGCCACTGGAAGGCGGTGGGGTGCCCGAAATTACACTGAGCCTCCAGAGTTACACAGACCTTCGGGGCTGGAAGAAAGCCTGTCTCCAGCCTGGCCCCCACGGGCCATCCAACATCAAGTATGCTCCTTAGCCTCTCTAGGCACCACCTGAAAGCTGAGAAAAGAGGGCCCAACCCCCTTCTCAGTTAACTACCACCCCTGCAACCAGAGTTCTAGAGCGGGAGGTCAGCCGGCTCTTCATTCACTCCCCCACCCCAATCTCTGGGATGTCTGCTGAGGAAAACAACCTGGTTTGAGTAGGCCTAACAGCTCCTCCTTTCCAACAAGCCTTCCAGAACCAAGGAAGAGGCAGAAATCTCCCCTTGCCCAAGAGGCCGGGTCCTTGTCCACATCCCCTCCCAGAGTGGGTGGGCAGACCTGCACAGTGACCTCTGAATGGCCTTCCCACTGCTGTGGTGTGCCCTGGACCTGGGTCTACTTCATCCCCACTCCCTGTGGTCTTCTCATAGGACCACAGAGAATTGAAGACACCACTAAGTATGAACACTTTGCAAATAAATACGACATTAAAATAGCTGTTAACCAGTGGTTGGCATCAGAACCCCATGTCGCTTCTTGAACTGGTTTCCCACAGGGGAGCCTCAGTAAGTCAGCTGGTGCCAAGGGGAAAGTCCCACTGAGCGTTCCTTCCTGGTCAGACCCCACATGGTGGCTCTGCTGTTGTATCTCTACAGGTTTCACCTGCATTTCTGTTCACAGAGCTCCCCGGTGCTTGACACTGGAAGGGGAACACTGTCATGTGCTATTACTACTCAGTTATTTGATGACATGGACAGCCTTGTGACTCTAGTACTTGCTCTGCTGTGACCAGGAGTCCCTCCTGTCACCTGAGTGGACACCGTGGGTGTGCCAGGGGTAGAAGGGCGGGAGAGTCAGCACCTCATCAAGCCCTTCCTTGTCCTCTGCCTTTGTGTCTGCGGAGGACCATCTGGGGCGTCAGTCCACGAGGAACCAATCCCTGGGCTAAACCTTCAGGAAACAGATGCGCCTGGCCATGCCCACCCCACCACAGAGGACGATCTTCTAGCCTCAGAGGACACAGGGCCTGCATGCGCGCGCTGCCGCCGGCGCCCCAGAACATGCCTAGGAGCGAGGAAAGAGGACACACACCCTGTCCCTGGCACCACAGCCGAGGAAAAGAGCAGCGGGGAGGCAAAGAGCAGTCTCAGCGGCGCTGAAGGAGACTAAAGAAAGGAAAGGAGGCCGACAGCGCGGACCCTGGGTCATGGTTCCCACCCCTTTAGAGCTGCGACTTCCAACCTTTTTCATCTCGTGGCACACATACACTAATTGCCAAAATTCTGCAGCACACCAAAAATATATCTTTTGGCAATCTGACAAAAATAGGTATAATTTTGATTAATTCACCCTGACGCTACTGCGTGTTGGCTGCTGTCACTTTTTTATTTGGCAAACTAAGGGGCAAGGGGTCAGCGCCCCTGCCTAATCAGTCAGGAGTTGCGTGTGTACACGGTGGAAAATCGCTGCTTTCGAGTTCCCAGATGTGCCCCACCCCGACCCCCCTGCCACGCATCTCAGGTCCTGACACCCCCTTTCCTGTCGGGCCCCCAAACACCCACTCACTATTTAGCCCACTTCACACCAACTCAGACCTCGGCTGTGCCCCTCAGCTAATCGAAGGCTGTGGTCCTGTCCTCGCCCAGGGCCTCACTCCCCTTCCTCGCCCCTAGAGCCCACTCCCTTTCTCGGCTGTCCGCCGTAGCCAGGAGCGCTTCCCACCTCCACGGAAAAGCCCCTCTGCCCCAGTCCGGCCCCCGCTGCGCCTCGAACTCACTGGACAAGCCGAGCCTTGCAAAGACCACACGGGGCCGGCACCGTCCCAATGGAGGAGCTGAACTCCCGGCGGAGGAAGCACCCAGCCCGGCGGCGCTCGGGGCCGCTGCGCACCTGACAGCACGTCTTCCTGCCGCGGCCCGGCCTGGGCCCCTCCTGGAGTTCGTAGGCCCGGCGCCCAGCCCCGAAGACGTCCGCCGGCTCCTGCGAGCCCCGGTTCCCCACTCCTGCCGGGACAGCCCCAGCCACACCCGCCACGAACTCTGGGGTTTCCACTGCAGCCTCGGGGCGAGGCCGGGCCGTGTGACCAGACCAGGCCAGGCCGTCCCATGCACCCAGCCCACGGGGGAGCGCTGGCCGTCCGAGCGCAGCCCCATCGGCGGACCCCGCTGGGTCCCACGCCCCCGATCATACGCGAGAGTCCGGCCACGCAGAGGCCTGCGGGGAACCTAGAGCCACAGCCCCACACCGGTCCACACCGCCCCCTTCCGCCGCCCGCATTCTGAGCCCCCCACCAAAAATCCCAAAATGGTTCAATCCGTACCGGTGGGGGCTATTGGAGGAAACCATTTCAAGAATGGGGGGAAATGCTTAAATTTAAAAAAAGCTTTTTAAGCGATTTGAGGGAGACTGTAGCCATCCTAAGATTCCTGGAGGAAACAGAACGTCTCAGCCTTATAACAAGCACTGTAATTTAAAAGTTGGCTTTTAAGCCGTTGGTGTTGTTTACTAAATTGCCCATGAAGCCGCGGGCAGGCGGCGGGGAAGTGGCTCCACAGACCTCCAGGTGGGGCGGGGCCGGAGTGCGAGGGACAGGAGTGCGCAGGTGCGTGACTCAGTCCCCTCCTTCGTCTGCCTACCAGCCCCCGGGGGAGGTCTTGACATATGCTAATCGATTATTAAGTAATACTTTTTAAAAACCTCGGCGCCTGTTAACCTGTCTGCTTAAAAGTTAGTGTTACAGCCATCCGTACACGATGTACTGTAGGTCCTTGGGCTTAAGAGATTTTGACCCGCGCTCCGCTGTGCACCCATCACCCGGAGCCGGTCGCCAGGGCTGGGCAGCGTGTCCAGAACGTGGTTGTTTGGAAGCGTTGGGAAAAAGAACGTCAGCCATCCTAAAGCAGAAATGGGTGTCTCTGTGTTTTTTTTAAATCGCCGAGGTCACTTTCTCTTTGAATTTCCGTGTTATGCTGAAGAGAGGACATGAAAAAAGAGTGAAATTGCAATTTGTTTTCCGCCTTCTTTTACCGGTAAGGAGTAGGAGTGGAATTGGGTTAGGCAGTGCCTTTATAGGTTTAATTATTCTTACCAATCCAATTCTTCTTGATATCGGACAGCACAAACTTCATACAGGGGTGGGCAAAAGTAAGTTAATAATAATTAATACAATAACTAATAAGTCATAATACAAGAATGAACTCTGTTTTGTTACTCACAACTGTAAACCTCATAGACATAGACAACAGCCTGGTGATGACCAGAGGGAAAAGTCGGGGGAGAGGGAGGTAGAAGAAGATAAAAGGGAGATGAATGGTGACAGAAGGGGACTGGACTTGGGGTGGCGAGCACACGATGATGTGTTGTAGAATTGTACACTTGAGACCTACATGATTTTATTAACCACTGTCACCCCAATAAATTCAGTAAAGAAAAAAGTAAGAGAAAGACAAATACCATATGGTTTTACATATGGGGGGGACCCAAAAAAGCCAGAATCACCTTTTGGAGGGCAGGCCCCTTGTGGTACAGGCTTCCCCCACTAGGTGAGTGTTCTAGGAACCCATCTGGATCAGTGCACCAGCTTGCCATTGTTGTGAGAGAATGCATTCCCCTTCAGCGACTTTTTTTTTAAGACTTTCAACTCATTTGCCCATTTCATGATGGGGGATTTACAAACACACCTGCCCACACCTCATTGAGGGTTCAGCAGTTTTTGAACAAAAACAACATGAGCCTTGTACCCCACCCTCTCTATTCACCCATCTCACTCTGAGACACTTTTTTGTTGTTTCCCCAGGTGAAAAAAGTCCTCAAAAAGAAACATTTTGCTGATGTGGAAGAGGTGAAACAGAAAAAATGGCAGAAGCACTAAAAGGCATCCAAAACCAATGTGTTCGAAGACTGTTTTGAGCAGCGGGAAAAAACGTCTCTAAGGGGTATTGCATCAAATGCAGTACTTTGAAGGTGACTGAAGTTTAAATATGTAAGAATAAACACACAATTTCTTATAAATAAATTCCATTTTGGGGGTGCTCCCTCGTATACGTACTCTAAAAAACAATAAACGAACACAAAAACAGTCATAGATACAGAGAACATTTTGATGGTTGCCAGATGGAAGGTGGGTTGGAGGAATGGGTGAAAAAGGAAGGGATTAAGATGTGCAAATTGCCAGTTATAAAATCAGTCCTGGAGATGTAAAGTACAGCATTGAAAATATAGTCAGTAATACAGGGTGGAGCAAAGCAGGGTTATAGTTGAGAGTGCACAAAATTTTTTCTTGTATTATTATTTATTATTGTATTATTTTCCATATGAACTGTAAACTTAATTTTGCCCCACCCTGTATTGTAATAAGTATGTATGGTTTCAGATGGATACTAGACATATTGAGTGATCACTTTGTAAGTTATATAAATGTCTAATCACTATGTTATACACCTAAAACTAACATAAAATCGTATGTCAACTGTAATTGAAAAAAATTTTTAAATTATTTTAAAACAGAATAAAAGATTTTTTGATGTTTTTCTGCCTCCCTACTACCAAACCCAGAGGCTTAATTGAATAGGTACTGATAGCTGTGCATCCAGGCTGACGAGTGCTTTAGGGACACCTCTTGCCAAGACCATAGGTCAGAGTCATGTCAAGTCTCCTTGTGCAATTTCTTGTCCAGGTGTTTAGATATGCCTTCACCAACTTATGTTCTCACACAGCTACAGAGTACAGTTTGGCTTTATCTTTGAGTCAAATCACCATGTCACTGAATCAATTTGCAGTTTCAGGAAAAGGAAGTATGTTTCATCTGTAAGCAATTGGACCTAATCTTTTGAATCACACCTCATTGCTTTAAGAGTAGACTCCTTGTTATAAAATAATTAACCTAGGCTTTCCTTTCTCCCAACAACCAGGAAAACACTCTGCGTTTTCAGGCGTGTTTGACAGTGTGGGGTGTGCCCAGCTGCTGGAAGGCAGCAGACAATGGGTAATAATCTCAGAAGGTGGGACTCACGTATACCCTCTACGTCAATTTGACATTTTAGGCTATTAGACAGTCAACTTTGCATAAAAAGTGTCCATCCAGGTGCAAGCAAGAGCTATTAGTTGTAGTCCAATATTTTCCCTTAAAAAACACACTATTGTTAATTCAGCATTTTTAACATAGCAATTTTAGAAAGCCTTTAAAAATTAGCCCTCCCCCAGTTAGAATTCAACTGATAGGATTTTTGTGTTTTAATATAATACTCAGTGCTTTTAAGTCACCAAATGGTTTCTTGTTAGTCTAATAATAAACTTTAACAGTTCATTATGCAAAAGTTCTCTGGTCTCAAACTTTTGATTTTAGGAATCAGATAGGAAAGGAGGCAGATAGGATTTTCTTTGTTCACCATCATTAGGTAATTCAACTGCCTAAAAAAAGGTAGGCCACCTAGTTTTCCTACTCACAAATACCGTATCTGATTTTCCTGGCCATTTATTTTCTCTGGGCCTTTTGCAAGTGCTCAGACTTCTGTGCAGATGTTTTCTTCTACAGATCGGCGGCCCTTTCAAGTTGCAACCTGATCAACTTAGAATTTACAAACTCCAGGGAAGTAGCGTGGGGAGGCACAGGGAGGAGGGCCCTCCTCAACTCATGGTCTTGGACTGGGAAGAGCCTCAAATAAGGCCTGAGAGCTTTCGCGCAGGGTGGCCCCGTGACACAGTCGCAGGCTATTGGATGTAAGCACAAGTCTGCAGAGCACTCCTGGGGACGTTTCCAAATACAGGCACTGACCCATCCTACTTCATGAGCCGCCTTTTGGATTGGACTGTAGTAGGTAAGACACCTGGAGGTGCAAAGGCCATCTTGAAACCATGAATGAGAAGTATGAACTGAAGGTGAACATTCTAGAGGCTGAAGTGGTCAAGTTAAAGGAGCCAGGGTACCTGGAGGCTCCAGTCCTACATGCCTCCCCCAGGGCACGTGTCATGAGAGATAAACAAACAACCAATTGTTTTAAAGAAATTACAAGGCCCAAAGTGAATCTTTGAAAAGCAACTAATCAATGCAACTTATCGACTGGCATAGAAAGAGGAAATTGAACAAGGTAGGTCCACCAATGAACACCAATAATAGTTCAACATACCTAAAAACCTGTCTTAAATTGCCCTTCTGCAAAATTACTTGCTAGAAAAGTAAAAGTACTTGACCCTTAGTAAAAGAATAAAGTAATTATTCTCTTACTAAGGCTAGTTGGTATCTTTCATAGGGTGAAAAAGCTATGTCAACAGCCACTAAAATGCAGCCGGAGCTGCCACACCGGAGGAGCTGCCTTGCACAACATGCCTGAAACCCTGGAAGGCTGAAGCAGGGAAAACAACCTTGCGACCGGGCCTGAGCAACACGGGGCCGCAAAGAACTGTCTGCAAGGGTGACAAGAAAGCAGATGTTAGGACTATAGAACTGATGGCCATGAGACTGAAATGAAAAACCTTTAGAACCAGCATCGCAGCTAGCTTATCTGCACCAGTAGAAATGTCTGCCTTCTGTTGACCTCCTCGTTCCCCTTCCCTTCCTCATGGATAGCCCTTGTCTTCGGCTCCTAATGAGAACACTGTTTGGGACTCTGCCTGAATCGGTGCTTCCTGAGTAGCTATTCTCTTCTGATGTAAAATAAATGCTCACTGCCTCTCACTTTGGCCTCCTATACTTAGGTTAACAACACTACAGCCGTAGCCCGGTGCTTGGCCTCCTATACTTAGGTTAACAACAGTACAGCCGTAGCCCGGTGCTCGACCTGCTATACTTAGGTTAACAACAGTACAGCTGTAGCCCGGTGCTCGGCCTCCTATACTTAGGTTAACAACAGTACAGCCATAGCCCGGTGCTCGTCGGCCTCAGAGCTCGTCTGACCGTGGACCTGTGGCATTCTGACGAGAAAAGAATGTTCTGGCGCTCTGCGCTTGCCCAGGACTCACGCGCTTGCTAGAACTTGTATGAGTCACAGTGCTGCCCCGCAAGAGAAAATGCTTCATTGTTCAGTACTCATGAGTTTCAGCAGTCCTCACGAGTTCTGGAAGGAATTAATGACGAATACCAAGGTACCACTCTAAAGTTCCATTACCTAGCTTAGTTTGTGACAGACCTAGGCAGGCCCAGGAGGAATGGCAAATCACCAGGCAGGACACTGCACCGTGGGAAGCTGCCTGCCGACCCTGCCCAGGACAAACAGGTGCCCAGCTAAGACTGGGCTCTGGGGTCGGCCTATCCAGCATAACAGGATGCAGCTTTAACGAGAGGCTGACAAAATGTATCAAGAACAATGGTCAGCAGAAAGGGCACCCAGCGACCAGCTCTAGCCAGTCAGACTCTGACACCAACCAGTTACCCTTCGGTTTTGCGCTTAAAAACCCTGCCCTAAGAACAGCCGAGCAAGCCTTAACCTCCTTTGGTTGGCTCCACTTCCCCCTTATTCCCCGCTAATAAACCTTGCTCCTTGGCTCACTGCATCTGTCTGGTTTCTTGAACAACTCTGACCTAACAGTTGGGGATTTTGATTTACTAAACAAAGTGTCATCTATACATGGCAGAAAAATCCCTCTACCTTAACTGTCCATTCTTTGGCTCAGAAAATACTGCCATTTCAAAAACACGCAACCAGATGTTTCTCTGAAGAATACTTTATACCAGTATATCCCAGACCGCAGCTCTTTCAGACCAAGCATGCACATCTAAGAAAGTATATTACAATTTAAACATTGTCCCTGTCAGCAGTTCACTCAGTACCAATTTGAACAGAAACACAAAATTCGAGTACAGCTATCCCCACTTTTTGAAAGTTTAGATCATGCCACTTGGCTTTTACAAAAGGCCTACATTAGTACAACTTCCTTTGCTGAGAGAACTGAAGACGATTTTCACTTTTTTGAGAAAAGATGGACAGCGAAAATGGCACTCAGCACTCGTTTTGCAGAAAGGCACTGAAGCAGCTCCCTGCACTTGTCACAGCCTGTGTTCACCGTCTCCTTCCTGCTTGTACTGCATGCGTGTTCTTTTGTTTGGCTTTTTAAAAAAAAATTTTATCTATCTATGTCAGTATTAAGTTTTATGTATTGTCTGATTTAACTTGGTATGCTATTTTGGGGATCTGGAAAAACTAAAATTTTTTCCATAAAAATTAATGGCAATTGCTTCTTTGCTTCACATCATTTCAGCTTATGAAAGGTTTCACAGGAATGGTCTACTTTTGGATAGCAGAGGAAACCTGTATTGGATTCTGAGGACAACTATTCTCGTTAATTTAGAGTACTTATTAACATTTGAGATTCCCATGAAAAGACAACCTGTTAGGTCCATTAATGAACATCATCCTTGGGCCTCAGAAACTGCCCTATTTCCCTCAGGCAAACTCACTTTCTTCTGGCACCACCGAAATGCTCCAGGTATTCATAAGGAAATGTGTTCAGAGTAATTTGCTGCTGAGAACTAAAGAAACAGCTAAGGCTGTCCTAACTAGTCACACAAACAGATTCAGCAAGCAGGCTATCCAGCACACACATTCTGGTAACTATTAAAAGACAGAGGCATAGCCGGGCAATGGATTTTTCAGGGGCAGCACGTGTTAAGTCTTACATTCCCTTAATAACGAACGAGGCCACGCATCTCCTTGACCCCGTAAGATTTTCAAAAGTAACTCCTGTCAGAAGACAGACCACTCCAATTTCTTTTCTAGAAATGACTTAATAGATCCATTAACCAGGTACTGGAGAAGAAAAAAGTTGGGGAACAAAGGGAAGAGATTGAGAATCGAATTTAGAAAGTTGGAGGAGGTGCCCCAGGGAACTGGGCCCCCAGCCTGTGTGAGGAGGTGGGTGTGCAAGGCCTCTAGGAGCATGGGAAGCACCCCGGGCCACTGCTGCTGGGGCTACCTGGCGTACAGGAAGCCTGTCCCTTTTTCTCCCCTAGCTTTCTACTCTGTCTCATGCCAGCAAAAAGAAAAGTGGCCTGCAGGGCTCTAGCCCGAGTCAGAAAGTAGAATGAAGGTGGATGTCAAGCAGAGACACATTGCAGCCAGCGCCCACCCCTCCACTGATGCAGGAGGGGTGGAGATGCCTGGCCTGCAGATAGCAGGAGGCCCTAACACTGTGTCCCCAGAATAACGTTGTGGTCTAATGAATTCGTTTTAAGAGAAAACTAAGTATCCACTTCATTAGAAGTTCACAAGAAAGTTACTCTTTTTAGAGTCGCAACTGGCAGGATTTTCAAACACATTTTAGGTGATTTTAATTCAGATACAGGTAAATCAGTTGTCCAATTTTGTTTTTAAAAAGCAAAATAGTCTGTAATTCACTACACTGATAAAAGATTTCCATTAAATATTTTCTCTTTCCTAAGGACAGGAATGTGTAAGTGGAAATGATGCAGCCCACAGGCAGTACTAATTCGAGATGGAGAACTTGAAACTTTGGATGAGGGGTCAAACCCAGCCCTCTGCCCACTCATGTAAGTCACTGGAAGACTACACTGTCATTTATATTTCCACTGTCTGTGGCAGCAAAGTAGAATAATTATCACGATAGACCACATGGTCCCCAAAGCCTCTATCAGGGGCAACTTTTTATGTTGTCTCATGGGGCTGGTTTCTTTTTGTAAATAATGAAAATGTGATTGACTACACAAGTTGACATATTTAAAAAAGTGAATGTTTCTAGTGAGAGAAACTTTTTTTTTTTAATCTTCACCCAGGGACAATCTTATTGATTTTAGAGAGGAAGGGAGGGAGAGAGACATACCAGTGTTAGAAACCCTGATTGGTTGCTCCCTCACACACCCAGACCAGAGACTGAACATGCAACCTAGGCATGTGCCATGACTGGGGATTGAACCCACAACCTTTCAGTCACGGGATGATGTTCCAACTGAGCCACACCAGCCAAGGCAAGAGAAACTTTTTAAGGACCAAATACTAGTTTAATCTGACCACATTTTTCAAAGGCTCCACCCCATGTGGGGGCTAAATCAGTAAACCCTAGTCAGTCGCATCAGAGGTCTATGGACGGGGCCGTGAACGTAATCAAAATACAGCTGCGCAGCTGAAACGAAGATGTGTCTAGGAGAGAGAGGGGAAGCTTGGCACCTGCTGCATAAGCAAGCCATTCTCAAGACTGTAAGTGTGGTCAGCACACACCGAAGCTCAGAAAGAGTGCACCAGCATCTCCTTAATTCACAATTCATACCATCACTAAAATGCATGTCAATTCTAATCATAAAAATCAGCTTCTGCCTTATGGACTCTCCTAGTTTTAATTTTATTTTGTTTTTAAGACGACTGATAATCAACTTTAGATCCAAATCTTCCAAAAGTTTTTAAAATCTAACTATTTCTGTTCAAAATGTTTAAAAAAAAACTTTTCAGGTGGGACAAAAGGTGATACAAAGACACATCAATGTTCGAGTAATTTAAAACAAAAAGGTAGATTTAATGCAGTAACAACATTAATCTGAGGATAAATAAATCCACAACAGACTTTAAAGTTTGACTTTTTTTTCCTTCGCAGAGAGAATGGTTTTCTGAAAGCACACAGGACTGAAGAAGCCAACACAAACTGGAATTCCCTCCTGTCCAGGTGAAACAGGCTTGGTCCTCCCTGCTGCCCTCCTAACACTTGCTACTGGCCAAGGTGAGTGCTTCTCTCGCTTCAATCAGGATGGCCATTTGTTTCAAGAATAACTGGATGGTTTGTTTCCAGAATCATCTTCCTGTGATCCCATGCTCTGTACAGGAAGAGAGTGAGACAGTGTACTTCTGTTTGCCCTTGTCCGACCGCACACCCGGGCCTCCCTGGGGTGAGGCCTCTGTGTGACTGTGGAGAGGAAGTAATTCCATGTACCCCTACGTGTTCTCTATGTAACTTCCAGTCTGTAGGCTGAAAACGCCCTCACCAGTCTCTGTGAACTTAGTGACAAAGGCACTCAAGAGCTCCCGGCGCCTGAACGCTCACCCCGAAACTGAGTCCACTTCCCTCCTCCTCTTCCACCCGGCCTACTCCTCGTGAAGGAGGGGAACCCGAATCAATCACCTTTTGCACAAACTGGGGGTTCACAGTGATCTCCTGGTCCATGGCCTTCAGCCGCTCGTCCAGCTCTATGCACTTCAGCATCTGCGTCACAGACACATTCAGGGTGAGTAGTAAGCAGGTTTAGGTTCACGGTCCCTTGACCTGAACCTCTGGGGCTCCACTGGTTTTGGAGTCGTAATTTTTGAATTCAGAAATTTAATACAGTACAAGGACTGTGTACCACCTAACATGCTAGTAGGATCTGGGTAGCACCCCATAATCAAACACAGTATCATTCACACTAAGTACAACAAATAAAGACTATAAATCATTTTAGGTGACATTTACCATCAAATGAGTTACCAAAAAACACTTAGTTTTCAGTATTTTTTTCTGATTTTGAATTGCAAAAGGGATTGTGGAAGTATACTATGCATCTCTTCTGTGTTCATTTCCCTAAGCAGGGGTAAGAAACACACACAACTCCACCCACACACACACAACCACCCACACAACGCCAACTCACGTCCAGAGCCCAGAGTGGCCCTCAGAGCGGCCCTCAGAGCAGCAAGGCCTCAGAAGCTGCAGGGGCTGCTGCCCTAAAGCCCACGCTGCTACCTGATCATGGTCAAGACAGCTTTCCTCTTTCACCCTACTCTTGACACCAGTGTTTTCTGACCTCCCGGCCTGGAACTCTGAACACATTTCACCACAGAAACAGACTCCACATTAGAGATGGCAGCTGGGTGTGGATGAAATTATACTAATTATAAGATGTTCCTAGAAGCTTGTTGAGAACTACCTGTATTTAAAACTAAAATTAACCTGGAGCAAAGGGACAGTATTTCAAATACAACACCTCAAACATCGATCAAAACAAATGAACAACCAGCACTCACACTTACCTCCTGGTCGATGTTGTGGAGCATGGCCGGGTTATTGTATTTCTCAGGGTTATCGTGGAAGCTGACCATGCCATCCTTCTGGTTAATGCTGGCAAAAATTTCACCATCTTCTATCTACAACAACAGCATCAGGAAAACAGATTAGACCTAAACATATGAGAATTCACAGTGCTTCAATACAACGAGGGGAAAGCACAAAAAGCAGTAAGTAAACACATAAATTTGTAAGCACCAACTGTTTATTCAATAGGTATTTACTGAATACCTAGTATTGTCTAGGCACCATTAGTGATGCTATGGAGTGCAAAACTGACACTCATAAAAACCCATGCCTTTAAGTTTTTAATTTGTATTTTATTTTACATGTGAGGTAAATGTCACACAATGGAAACTGACCATTTCAAAAAAATTTTTTGTTGTTTTTCAATTAGAGCTGTCCCCTAAGTTAACCATTTTAAAGTGAACAAGACAGCGACATTCAGCACATTTGCAATGTGCAAGCTTCTCTCCAGTTCCAAAACATTTTCATCACCCCAAAGGAAACCCCACACGGGGGGGTGGGTGGGGCAGTTAGGTACTCCCTATTCTCCCATCCATCCTCTCAGCCCCTGGCAACCACAATCTACACTTCCTACTCTGAATTGGCCTCTTCTGGGCATTCCTATAAATGGAATCATACAATACGTGTCTTTCATGTCTTGTTTCCCTCAGCACAATGCTTTCAAATTGCCCTTGTATCTTTAAGCATTAATTTCATTATATATAATTTACATCGCCCTTGCATTAAAAAAACTGAAATGCTAACACATTTTTGTTTCACCTCTGTAGAACTTAGTTTCTGGTCCTTCAAGAAAACTTTTCTGCCAATGGTAGATTCCAAGGTAGTTTCAAGGTCTATGCTCTTTCTTTGCATCAGTGACTGCGGGCTTATATGATTGGTCCAAATCCTGTCCATGAAGTTAAAAAGTGAGAAGCCAAGAACAGTAGCAGACATGTATTGTTATTCCTAACGAACTGCTCCACAGGGTGAGAACACCTAGTCTGTCTGTTACTGAGCTCCCTGCACTGGCCTCCTCTCTCCAACCTTGGAAGGGAGAGATGTGGTTTAATGGTACAGCAGCCAGCCCAACCATGTCAGACAAAGAGCTGCCTCTTTAAAACAGGAACAGAATAGATACAATTGAAATGCAAGCCCAGGTTCACTACAGCAGAGCCTTTTGTGATAACTAGAACTAGAAACAACCCCACGTTCATCTAATTAGAAGGGAACCCTGAAAATGCATGAACTAAAACTACATATGACACTGTGTATGAATCCCATAATGTTGAGCAAAAAAGCCAGATCCCAGAAAGTGTATGCTGTATGTTTCATTTTGTATTTTAAATAAAGCTCAAAAACAAACACAACTAAGGTAGGATGCTAGGAGTCAAGATGATAACAGCCTTGTTAGCCAGGAGCAGGTGGGACACTGGCATGAGGTGTCTTGGGGTCTGGTGACGCTCCAACCCACAAGCAAGGTGTCAGTGGCACAGGTGTCTTCACTTTAGGAAAATGTAATTAGCTTGCACTTTGGAGTACTTTTCTTTATGTGGGTTACACTTCAATAAAGTGTTTACTTAAAAAATATCTAGCATACAATCTGAATAGGCCTGCATGTACTATAGAAATTGAATCAATAATTAATAGCCTTCCAAAACAAAGCACCAGTCCCAGGAAGGCCCACCAGACCAGCAAGCAAGCAGTAAGGCCAGTCTCTCAGAGAGCAGACACAGAGGGAGCACAGCCCTGCTCAGGCCATGAAGCCAGCATCACCCTAACACCAACGCCAGAGACATTACAAGAAAACCGTATCATTTTCTCTCGTGAACATAAATACAAAGACACTCAACAAAATACAAGCAAATCCAACAATATGTAAAAAGAATTATACACCAAAACCAAGTGGGATTTATCCCAGGTGTCCAAGGCTGGTAAAACATGTGAGAATCAATTAAGGTAGCTCATCATGTCAGCAAGGCTGAACAGGTCATGATCAAACCGACACGTGCACAGAAAGCATTTCATAAAACCCAGTACTGATTCATGATAAAAACTTCCAGTAAACGAGGGAGACAGGGAAACTTCCTCAATTTGATAAAGAATATCTACAAAAACCCTAGAGCTAGTATCATAGGGTAAGAAAATGAAAGGTTCCCCACAAAGATCAGTAACTAGGCATCACACCACTCCTTTTCAACACTGTACCAGAGCTGATCCAGTAAGACATGAAAAGAAAATAAAAAGCACATAGATTATGAAAGAAGGAATGTAACTGCCTTCGCTCACAGCTGTATTCCCACTCAGGAAACCTGGAACTGCCCACCACTGACACCTTGGAACTAGGAGGCAGTCACAGCAAGGCTGCAGGGCACAAGGCTCATCTACGGGAGCCACCTGCCTTCCTACATGCCAGCAATGAACAAGTGTGATGTGAAATCTAAAACAATACCTTTACATGAGCATCCCTCCCCCCAAAATGAAACACTTAGGAATACACCCAACAAGTATCTGTGAGATCTATCTGAGGAAAACTAGAAAAGTCTGATGGAGAAAATCAAAGAACTAAATATTGGGTTGGCCAAAAAGTTCATTTAGTGTTTTCCGCTCTGGCAGTACTTAGCTGTCTTTAACCTCATTCAAAACAGTTTTGTTAGATTGTACTGTGACAGCTGTCATGTCAGCGTGCATTTTGAAAAAACCTATCACAATTGGTGAATTTTTTGTGCAGTCATTTTAATATTGAAGATGGAAGAAAATATACAACATTTTTGGTGTATTATGCCTCACTATCTCAAGTAAGGTAAAAATGCAACTAAAATGCAAAAAAAAAGATTTATGCAGTGTATGGAGAAGGTGCTGTGACTGACCGAACGTGTCAAAAGTGGTTTGTGAAGTTTCTTGGTACTAGCGACATTTTGGACAAATAATTCTTTGCTGTGGGGCTGTCTTGTGCGTTGGAAGCCGGTCAGCAGCACCCCTGGCCTCTTCCCACTAGAAGCCAATAGCGGAAGATAGCAACATACTCAAAATATCCAAATCAATAAAATTATTGGTGAAAATGAAAATTGTGTCTTTAATTTAATGGAAAAAATGAAATGAACTTTTTGGCCAGCCCAATAAACTGAGAGCTATTTCATGTTCACAGATAGGAAGACAATGCTATCAAGACGTCAGTTCTTCCCAATTTGATCTACAGATTCAACACTACCTGTCAAAATCCCAGCAAGTCATTTTATAGATGTTGACAAACTGAAGTTTATGTGGAGAAACAAAAGGACAGAGAAAAGCCAACACAAGATTAAGGAGAAGAACAAAGCTGGGAGACTGACACTGCCTGACTTATTATAAAGGAAAAACAACAAAAAAAGACTTATAAAGCCACAGTAATCAGGACAGTGTGGTATTGCCCACCCCCTCGACCCCCAAAAAAGACAAATAGGTCAACGGAACAGAATTGAGAGCCTAGAAATAGACCCACAGAGATACAGTCAATGGATCTTTGACAAAGCAGCATGGGCAATACAATGAAGCAAAGACAGTCTTTTCAACAATGGGGCTGAAACAACTCTGCATACAGAAAATGAATCTAGATACAGACCTTACGCTTTTCACAAAAATTACCTCACATGGATCACAGACCTACATGTACAACACAAAACTACAGAACCCCTAGAAGAGAATGACGGAGAAAACCTAGCTGTGCAGACACTGACCACAAGACCCTCCCAGCACTTACTCAAGTGAGTCGAGTGCTCAAGTTCACACCACACCCTGCACACGGATGTTCACAGCAGCTCACTCACAACTGCCAAATTTTGAAAGCAACGAAGATGTCCTTCAGTAGGTGATGCACAAACTGTCATATATTTAGGCAATGGATGTAAAAAGAAATGAGCTATCAAGCCATAAAAAGACACTGAGGACATTTCAATGCATACCACAAAGTAATAGTAGTCAATCTGAAAAGGCTACATACTGTATGATTCCAACTATATGACATTCTGGAAAAAGCAAAACTGTGGAGACAGTAAAAAGATCAGTGGTTGCCAGGGGTGGGATGAACAGGCAGAGCACAGAAGACTTTTAGGTAGAAACACTCTATATGAGACCACAACAGTGCGGACTTGTCAGTCATTACACAGGGCAGGCAAAAGGAGGGCTACAGTTGTCTGTATGGAAAAAGACGTGCAGGCTAAATAAACAACACAAAAATAAACTGTGCTTCACATGATCTCAGCTACAAACCTACCTACTTTTGCCCACCCCTGCACATCTGTCCAAACCCACAGAATGTACAAGAGTGTATCCTAAAGGAAACTACGGACTTTGAGTGATGACGATATGTCCACGTGGATTCATCAGTTGTCACTTATGTCCCATTTCAGTGAGGGACGACAATAATGGGGAAGGTTATGTATACACGGAGACGGGGTAAATGGAAAATCTCTGTACTCTCCCCTCAATTTTGCTTTGGACCTCAAAATGCTCTAAAAAAATAAAGTCTTAATGAAAAAAATGCTGCCCTCATGGATTTTACACTCTAGGGCAAGATTTTTCAAGCTTGGCAGCACTGCCATTTTGGGCCAGATCCTTCTTTGCTGTGTGGGTGTTCTATACACGGTAAATTGTTTAGAAGCACCCTGGCCTCCACCCATTAGCTACAAGTAGTCTCCCTACTGCTATGACAGCCAAAAATGTCTCCAGACATGGCCAACATTCTGTGGCAGACAAAACCACCCCTGTGGATGCAGAGCCTGCCAAGCTCTGTCTGGTTTGGTTATGCAGTGTTCAGAATCCACCCCCCTGCCCTTTGACTCCTCAAAGCATCCTGCGACCTCCTGTGCCCTGGCTGGTGTCAGAACCACTCACGTGTCTCTTCTCACTCACCACTGTCGAGTGGGTCCCAGGGAGACCCTGTGGCTTACTCACACCCTACAACCGCTGCAGGGTTAGCAAGGTGCCCTGAGTAGATACTCTGAGGTTGTTGGTTTAGTCAGACAAGGTGTTTGTTTAGGATATATGTGTTTTGAGGATTAGGCTGAAGGAAAACCTCAAAATATTGTAAACTGAATGATGGAAATAAAATACTCCACTATCACAATGGAAAACAGTTTCGTTACTCCCAATCCTGACGTAGCGGTGCATCTGAAATCACAGGGGAGACCACTGGCGGAACAATGTAGAACGCTGACTTCCCACACATGAAATCTGCCTGCCCTGAGCTGAGGAGATAGGTTTATTTTGGTGGATCCGCTCAGAGCCACATATGTACTGAACAGGTAGGTACATTACAATATACCAACTTGATGGATTACCATGTAGTCAGCCAAAGGATGCTTATTCGAATTTGGAGGGTTGGGGAGGTACAACTAGAAGTGATAAATGGTGTGTCAGGTACAGTGGTTGCATCTGACCTCTGAGGCTGGGTGCTGAGCACCTGGGCTCCTGCTCTCACAACCTTCCCCCAACACTGCTTGACATGTGGGAGGGCCCCAGTCTGGCTGCCGCCTCACTGAGCAGGCCTGTGCCAGGGATGGAAGCAGCACCCGACCTGCACATGGGCACAAGCTCGGGGCCTTTTCCTGGACCAGCACAGTGAGTAGCACTGTTACATGGCTCTTTGTATATCAAACATTTCACGAGGGTTTTAAATGATGTTTACAAAAACTGACAATGAGCACGAAGAGGAAACGCAGTGTAAACAACAGGGTCACTATGACTGGAGAACCCCATAGGTCATAAGGAAAAAAACCAAAGTACCCACAGGAGTTTACTTTAGATGTCCCCACCCCCTTTTCTTTTTCCATATTTTCCATAATGAACACTTTACTTTTACTGTTACTTTTGCAAAGACAAAAATCCACTAATAAGTTTTATAAAAATGAAAACATACTTACCATGTGTAGGACATATTTTTCTGCCTCCTGTGGTCCAGATAATTGTACACGACTTGCCATATCTTGTAATGATAGTGTTAAAAAGGTCTGAAATTTCAGAGTAGAATTAATCACAGGTAGAAACAACTGAGAAAAGAAATTTTATTAAATGTGTACAGAGTTCTAGTAAACCATTGAAAATTTGCTTTCTATTACTGTACAAAATAATTTTTTGTTGTGAGGATGACTTGAAATTGATGAACCCAGTGGTTTTAGTCATCAGTTTTCTAGAATGATGCTGCTAGAAACGTGTATCTTACAACACTCCCCGACCTGCCTGAAATGACGTGTGCCAGGTTACTCACTGTGGCACTGTTAGCAAGAGCGGAAGGTGGGGCCCACCTGCATGCCCACCAACAGAGGACTGGTTCAGGACAGCGCATCATCATTACATTAAGCAACTACTATGGACTTGTAAAAAAACTAAAAAATGAGAACTGTTTATGAACTGAAAAAGAATCCAAGATATAGACATCATTAAATATACAAGTGCATGCTAACACTGGTGTAGAAGAAAGGGGAAGCTGCGTGTGGGGGCGCAAGACAGTGCGCCCTGAGACAAGCACAGACCCTCTCCAGGAGCACGCCCAAAGCACAGGTAGCGCTGGGCTGCCTCTGGGGGAAGAAAAACGGTGGCTGGGATACATGAACTGGATGGAAATTTTGTATTTTTTGAACGTTGTATTGTAACCCTATTACCAATTAAGTAAAATATTTAAGTTCTTCAAAATTCAAAGTTAAAACGTGTAAGCAAATGGAGACTTAGAAGGACATCAGGGTTTTATCAGGGCTCTACTCAGAGACGTGATGAAAATGCCTGTTTCAAGAACACAGCGAGAGAGATTGTTTGAAAAAGCCAGCAATATTCAGAATAATGGCATTCTCAGAGCCAGACACATTAAAACTCCAATCCTGAAAAGCCCTGACAAACCAATGACCAAAAATAATCTACGTGTACTTTAGTTTAGAGAATAGCGCCCCCCAAAATAAAGTGATTGTCAATTTTGTAAAAGTACGTAAGTAGTTTAACATGAAGGAGAATTCAAAAGTGCACATTTCTAAATACATAGAACATTGTTCTTATCTCAAAGTAGACAGAAATCGCCACCCAGATGTCCATCAGTGGAGGTGTAAATCAGGGTCCATCCGCACAACAGACTACTATGTAGCGGAGACAGGTAACTGTGATACAGGCTCATGTCACCAAGAAAGAGGTGAAGACATATTGAACAAAAAAAGAAGACAGAATAGCAAGAACACAATCCCAATTACATTTAATTGGGAGTTTCTACGTAAGCACATAGGAGAGAAGAGGAATCTTGAAAACTGCCCACAGAAGCACTAACATGGAGCAGACTTAACCTGCATGGGATGTCCCCCTTGTCCCCAACTACCTTCCAGACAGCAATGCTACGAGGGTAGGCTCTCATCACCAGCATGGACACACAGTTCTGAAAAAGCTTTTACTTTCCAAGTTTGAATAAGAGACATACATGGCTGGAAAATGCTTTGCTTTTCCTCCCCTTCTATTCTTCTGGCATAGGGACATAATGCCCAAAAGTCTAATGGCTACCATCAGAGAGTTCCCAGACATGCCCTTTGACGACACTGTCCCTGCCCACCAGCAGCCACAGAGGCCCTCCTCCCTGTCCCTGGGCAGTGCTCGTTGTCCAGGGGACCCCAATCCACCAGGAGTCAGCACAAGAGAGACCTGTTTTTCTTGTCTGGTAAAACTCACCCAGACCAGAAAACCCTACTTGCCTACAGACTTCTCCAAGTACAAATTCCCAAGGGATGAACTGGTGGTCGTCTGCTTCACAAGACAGGTGACAGTGGATTTTTGCAGTGATGCCTACTTATTACATTTCTTAAGGTCTAATTCTTCATTTAACTTTTATTTACCTTTTTGCAATTTAACATTGTGAGGTACACCATATTTTAACCTTGTTAATATTTTGATTCTTTTACTTGGACCTCAAGTACTAGACCCCAGTGGGGTAGAGCTCTTTCTCAAAGGCTACCTCTTGATGGTGAGCTAGGAATTCCCTTAGAGTGGTTCTGCTGGCACCAGGACCAAAGAGAAAATTTTGTGGGGAGAATTAAGCTGCTTGTTACCCTGAGTCCCTTTGACCCCGGCCTTTTTTATGCCTGTGGGTCAAGTTGGTTTTTCTCTGGCTGACAGGTTAGTCATTTTTAATCTTTCTTGAGTTGCTTTCTCTTTCACACTCTTTATTTTCATCTTACAAATTAACTTTTTACAAATTCCCCAATTTCCTTATGTTAGCCAGGAAGCTGTAGTTACTTTCTCTAGGGTCTTCACGAGTTTCCAGTCTGCATGACAGGCTGCCACTCACCATTGTCTTCTCTGGCCCCTCACACTGTCAAACCCACCATCCCTCCCCCACTCTGCACCCAGAGCCCAATGGCTCTCCCAGCAACACCCACAGCTACTCTTGCTCTTCTGCTGTTTCCCCTCAACCTGCTCCCACCACTGGGCAGAGGGAATGCAGGAGACAGCTTCCCCAAGTTCTCCCCAGCTGTGATCTGCTACCTGACCAGACATCTCAGGACAAAAACCAATCCTGTTTATCCTGCTCTCACTCAATTTCCCATTCATTGCAGTATATGCCTTCCTAGCTCACATGAGATTTTGTGTTTCCTTTACACTCTTCTATAGCCAAAAACATCTGGTTATTTTAGAACTGACTTATCTTCTACAGTTCAACTGCACTTAGCTCATTCACCTCTGGCCTCAACAGTCACTGACCTCCGAGCAGCACCGTATGCAAACAGAGGTGAATACAGCCTGAGGCTCCCAGGCTGGCCACAGGGACCACATCTGCCCTGTGAAGTTCAATGCCCACCCGCCCATGGAACTATCAGCCTCCCTCAGGCTACCTTTCTCCTGTCTTCCTTTCACCTGTTCCTCTTCTCAAATACCCTGCTCTAGCCCTAAAAAGACCAAAAGGTGTAAATCAAGCTCTAAGATACTGGTTGCGAGAGTTCCGGCACAGAAACCCTGCTGCACTTCATCGCTGTGAAGGAAAAGACAAGGGGGATTCCTGGGAGTCAGGAGATGGCACCTGAGGGCAACATTTCCTCACCTTGGTTAGCCTTTGAATATTCTTCTTGTAGAGAGAGGACAAGCATTGCTTCACCAGTCCCATGTTGTTATCACGAGTAAAAGTTTCGCTGTGCTTATTCACCAGGTTGCGGAGTTCTGAGGGATTATTGGTTGAATAAACTTGTGCTAACTCATGGTAGGCATTGCTAAGTGGCTAAAGGTTTGAAGGGGGGGGGGGGAGAAATCAAATTAAAATGTTAGAGGAGCAAAATTTGTATAGGAAGCAAAAGAAAACATGGTACTGTATTTTGAGCAAGTACGTTCAATATCTTTCTTGTCACCTAACAAATTATAACTTACCCAACAAACGCCGTGTTTTTTTTTTTATTGATTTTTTAGAGAGAAAGAGAAACATCGATCTGTTGTTCCACTTATTTGTGCATTCATTGGTTTATTCTTGTATGTGCCCTGACCAGGGATCACACTCACAACCTTGGCTTATTGGGAGAATGCTTCAACCTACTGAGCCACCCAGCCTGGGCTCCAGATGCCTACTTTTTGAGACTAAGGACAGAAACTGACTATGATGTAATTTACTGTTGAGAAAAACTTTGTGGTACAGGACAAGTAGCTGCAGAGCAGGTGAAAGTGCACTGCATTTGGTAAAGGCATGCACAGCTTTTCTTTTTCTTACCAGTGGCTTGTTTTGGTTTGTTTTTTCCCCTGTTGGAAAGAAGGTAGAATTTCCACCCTTCTCAACTCTCTTGCATTCCTACATACACATACACCTCCCCAGGTGCAATGGGACAATCTGCTCCTTTTGCTAAGAAGGAATATAGGACCAAGAGAACTAATGGGGGCTGCGGGCCTAATAAGAACCTGAGCTGTTCTAGGCATTTTATTTTATACACATTATCCTTTATTTTAAATATTAACCTGGCTGGTGTGGCTCAGTGGATTGAGTGCTGGCCTGCAAACCAAAGGGTCACTGGTTCGATTCCCAGTCAGGGCACATACCTGAGTTGTGGGCCAGGTCCCCAGCTGGGGGCACTAGAGACAACCACACATTGATGTTTCTCTCCTCTCTTTCTCCCTCCCTTCCCCTCTCTGCAAATAAATAAATCTTTAAAAACATTAGGAAATTGGGACAGAGGTCCAAAAGCATGGGGAGTGGTCATGAGAACAGGTATAAACTGGATTCAAACCTGTACTTCTATTCGTGAAGTGCATGCTCTTTTCAGCGTTTATGCCTCCATCATAAATGAACCGCTCACACTTACGGATTATGCCATTTATAAAAGCACTCCTTCTAAAACAGGGAACCTAAAGGAACCATGGGTGTTCTCCAGCGTGATCCGAGAATGGCTGCCCTGAACCTGGCCTGTCTCTCAGTCCTCTGTGGGATCTGTTAACGGCCTTCCACCAGCCCCTGCTTTGTCACCAGGCAGCCTAGACACCTAGAACCACAGCAGGGCTCTTAAGTGAAGGACATGTGGCTTCTCCAACAAGACAACAGAAAAATCTATCAGGCCCGGCCGGTGTGGCTTACTTGGTTGGAGTGTCACCCCACGCACTCAAAGGTCAGGGCACATACCTAGGTTGTGGGTACAACCCCCAGATGGGATGCATGTAAGAGGCAACCGATCGATGTTTCTCTCACATTAGTCTTTCTCTCCCTCCCTCTCTGGAATCAATAAATATATATAAAAATAATTTTAAAAAAGTATTCTCATCAGGAAGGTTTTCAAATTGATACCCTAAAATCTCAGTTTTATACAGGGACAAACAGAGTAAAATTGTTACTGAAATGATTGTGACCTCATAATCTTTTGAATTTTCAAAGTTTTTAAAACCATGAGCATGTATATTTCAAAATGTTTTTTAAAAGTATTAATCTATTTTTTTAATGTGGTCCCAAAGCTGGGTTCTCGGAAAAATCAAAGTCCAGTGAGCAGAACCCGTAAGTTCACACGGGAGCTCTGGTAAGGTTTTTCAACACTTGGGCAAATGGAGAGCTCAACAACATTAGCAATGCTTTTTCAGTATTTTCACTAAATTATAGTAAGTTTTTAAAAAATCAAGTCTTACTGGAGATTAAATACCTAAGCTATAATGACACAGAGAAAAACTCTGAAAACATATTCCTGAGAAACAGTCTGTCCCTATTAAGTGACCAGAAGACGCATGAGCTGGAGTGAAGCAGAGACTCTGCCAGAACTGTTGCTCCCAGGCTCCCAGCAGACATTGAACAAATGCCAGGTAATCTGAAGCTGTTGGGAGAGCTAGTAACAAGACAACATAAACTTACAGAACTATGTATCATTCCATTTTCCACGTGGACTTAAGAAATCAGTTTTATTTTACAAACTCACCTTAATGAATCTACCCACAATTTGAGATGTATATTTTGGTAGCTGTTGTACTTTTCCAAGTAATATCAAAGAAACTAGAATATACTTTTTATATGATTCCAACATGATATGACTGACCGCCATGGCAGGGGTAGTTATAGCCTGAGCAAGAGAAGAAGGTTTCATGTGAAGTTAGCACACCACAGCAGGAATGAACCATCAACCGCATGCACTGCTTTAATTAAAAAACAGTACTTACCGTAAGTGTTCTGTTTTTTAATAATATCTTTACTAAGATACAATTCACATACCAGAAAACTCTCCCTTTTAAAGTATGTAATTCAGTGGTATTGGTATATTCAGAGCTGTGCAACCATCACCTCTCTCTAACGTCAGAACCTTGCTACCTCCAACAAGAGACTCACACCCAACAGCGTCACTCCCCACCCCCTCGTCCCTCAGCCCCAGGCAACTGCTACTCTAACTCTGTCTCTGTGGACCTGCCTTCTCTGGACATCTCATGTAAACGGCGTTGTAAGTACGTGGCCATTTGTGACTGACCTCTTTCACTTAACATGTTTTGAAGGTTCATCTGTGTTCTAGCATCAGTAACTTATTCCATCTCATGGTTGGATAATATGCCATCGTATGGCTGTACCATATTTTACTCATTCCTCAGTTGATGGGCATTTGGGTTTTTTCAATCTTTGGCCACTATGTGTGGACATTTGTCTTTATTTCCCTTGGGTATATATTCCCAGGAGTGGATCTGCTGGGTTACATGGTAGCTCTATATTTAACATTTTTGAAGAACTCTCAACTCTTTTACAAAGTGACCACACCATTTCATAATTCCACTGGTAATTATGAGAACTCCAAATTCTCCACATCCTCACTAATACTTACCAGTATTGGCCATCTCTTTTTTAATCTTAGCCCTCCTAGTGAGTGTGGACTGGTGTGTCATAGTAGTTTTGATTTGCATTTCCTTGATGACTAATGATGATGAGTATCTTTTCATGTGCTTATTGGCCATTTGTATATTTTCTCTGGAGACGTATTTATTCAAATTCATTGCCCATTTAAAAAAAATTTTTTTATTGTTGAGTTGTAAGAGGTCTTTATATATCCTGGATACAAGTCTCCTTTCAAAAATATGACCTGCAAATGGTTTTCTCCCATTCTGTGGCTGCCTTTACACTTTCCTTCACTTAGATTTATGAACGTTAAGAACTGAAAACTATCATACCCAATCAGCCCAATATTTCCTATCAAAACCCAAACCACTGAGCATCTATGGCACCTCTTTGAGCTGACTCTACAGACACGGTCCCATCAGCACAGGAGGGTCCCCACTGCAACAATGCTTTCACAGTGACATAACAGAGTCGACTGACAGCCCCGCCCATCGAGAACTAGTAAACTCACCAGGCTGTGTGACGAGAAGATTAAGATGCTTTCACCTTTGGCTTTTACACAATGCTGCCCTGAATTTTTTCACCAAGTATGCCCTTCCTTTGGGATTTTTGTGAAGCAGAAAAAAATCTATTTCATCTTCTGAAACTAAGGTGAAACATCAATACACCGTCTGCAACTGCATGTGTACCATTAAAATACAGTGGTATGAAGGAGACTAACACCAGACGATGTCTGTCATTAGGGGAAAGTAAGGGACTAAGTAATTTTCAGGTAAAAGGCTTCCATCTATAAAATAAAAAGTGTTTTTAATAGTTCAACTATGTGTGGTAGAAATATTTTTCTAAGTACGCTGCATATTTTCCTGCCTTTTAAATGCCCACATCATCTTGACAGTTCCAGATCAGTGTGACCAGTTATCACAGTGGACTGCACAATGATAACGCATTCAGTGGTAATGAAGCATGTTTACCACTTCCAAAATAACTGAAATTCTGGACTGTGCACTCGAAGATTTTACCTGACTACACACATCCTTTAATGACACCAGCACTTTCTGGTGACCTTTCTCCAGGTTCTCTTGATGGTACTTATCAACCTCCACTCACTGAGGCAATGCTCAGTCACAGATGTATGCCTGTGTATTTATGTGTTAGCATTTCAACTAAATTGTAAGCTCCTTGAAGGCTTGAAATATCCTTTATTACCTTAACATAGGCTACAACTAAAATAAGAACTAATTAACTTCTGACAAATTTATCTTAAAACGCTAGTACTAGCCAGTACAGGCAGTATAGAAGTAAGTTTATAGTTGCTCGTGTGAAAATTAATACAATAAAGTCCAGCCAAGATGGAGGGATAGGTAGATACGCTTTGCTTCCTCACACAACCAAAAGAAAGAAACAACCAATTTAAAAACAAAAAACAACCAGAACTGCCAGAAAATCTAACTGTAAGAAAGTCGGACAACCAAGGAGTTAAAGAAGAAATATTAATCCAGACCAGTAGGAGAGGTGGAGACAGGAAGCCAGGGTGGAAAAGACACCGGACCAGGGCGGCTGGCAGAGGGGTCCCACATTTGCATGTGGATAAACTGGAAGGAACAACTGGGGAGGGAGGCAGACCCCGCAACCCAGGGTTCCAAGCACAGGGAAGTAAAGCCTCAGAACCACTGGCTGTAAAAACCTGTGGGGGTTGTGTTGGCAGGAGAAACTGCCAATCTCTTCAAAGCCGGGCGAGAGCTGATCAAGCAGCATTGTTCCCTCTCGGACCCCTCTCCCACATACAGTGCCACAATGCAGTGAAGTCGGTTGCCTTGCCCTGGCAAACAGCTAAGGATCTGCCCCTTACAACAAAACAGGTGCGCCAAGACAACCAAATATGGCCCAAATGAAAGAACACATCAAAACTCCACAAAAAGCCCTGGCTGGTGTGGCTCAGTGAATCGCGTGTTGGCCTGCGAACCGAAAGGCTACAGGTTCAATTCCCAGTCAGGGCACATGCCTGGGTTGTGGGCCAGGTCCCCAGTTGGGGTCGTGTGAGAGGCAACCGATTAATGTATATCTCGCACATGGATGTTTCTCCCCTCTCTCTAAAAATAAATAAAATTTTTTGGAAAAAAAAAAAACTCCACAAAAAGAACTAAGCAACAAGGAGATAGCCAACTTATCAGATGCAGAGTTCTAAACAGTGGTAATCAGGATGCTCATAGAAATGATTGAGTATGACTGCAAAATGAAGGAAGAAATGAAGGCTACACAAAGTGAAATAAAGAAAAATATACAGGAAACCAACAGAGAAGGAAAGGAAATCGGGGCTCAAATCAATGATCTGTAACAAAAATAAGAAATAAACACCCAACTGGAACAGAATGAAGAAACAAGAATTCAAAAAAATGAGGAGGCTTAGGAACTTCTGGGACAATTTCAAACACTCCAACATCCAAATCATAGGGGTGCCAGATGAAGAGGAAGAGCAAGAAATTGAAAACTTATTTGAACAAATAATGAAAGAAACTTCCCTGATCTGGTGAAGGAAATACACATACAATTCCAGGAAGCTCAGAGAGTCCCAAAGAAGTTGGACCCAAGGAGGAACACACCAAGGCACATCATAATTACATTTTCCAAGATTAAAGAGAAGAGAACTTTAAAAGCAGCAAGAGAAAAGGACACAGTTACCTACAAAGGAGTGCCCATAAGACTATCAGCTGATTTCTCAAAAGAAACCTTGCAGGCAAGAAGGGCCTGGAAAGAAGTATTCCAAGTCATGAAAGGCAAGGACCTACATCCAAGATGACTCTATCCAGCAAAGCTATCATTTAGAATGGATGGGCAGATAAAGTGCTTCCCAGATATGGTAAAATTAAAAGAGTTCATTGTCACCAAGCCCTTATTCTATGAAATGTTAAAGGGACTTATCTAAGAAAAAGAAGATCAAACTATGAAGAGGGAAATGACAACAAACTTACAACTATCAACAACTGAACCTAAAAACAAAAACTAAGCAAACAACTAGAACAGGAACAGAATCACAGAAATAGAGATCACATGGAGGGTTATCAGCAGGGAGGGGGTGAGGAGAGAATGCAGGAAAATGTACATGGACTAAGAAGCATAAATGATAGTACAAAAGAGACAGGGGGAGGTTAAGAATAGTATAGGAAATGGAGAAGCCAAAGAACTTACATGTAAAACCCATGGACATGAACTAAGGTGGGAATGCTGGAAAGAAGGGAGGTGCCAGGAGGAGGGGGATAAAGGAGAGAAAAAAGAATGGGACAACTGTAACAACATAATCAATAAGATATACTTAAAAAAAAGAAAATATAATAATTAATAACAGAAGAATCAACTGTGTTTTGTGTACTCACAACAGCAAACCTACTTTTGCCCCACCCTGCCGTAGATCTCATTTTAAAATTGAGAATATTGTATATTGTATCAAATCATGCAGTATGTCCTATTACACAGACCAGAGGCCACGACACAGACAATGGTGGGAGGGATTTTCACTGTGTACTACTTCATATCCTTTGAATTTGACTGAACCGTGAGAGTGTTTTACTTATTAAAATAAAACTTAATCGTTGAATCTGTTCCCTAAATGCAAAGGAAGCTATAAAGGTCAAGAGATGTACGGAAGTTAACCTGAATCAGAAAGCGTACAAGTGGCCAAGCCCAGGTTAGACCCCAGTCATAGTGCTCTTCCCTCCACTGCTCCTGCCCTTCAATCTCAGGAGCAGACTTCCACCATTCACATGGCCACAGAGAAATAGTCTTTGAAAGGACCTGCACCTGAAACTCAGAGGCCTGGACTCCATCAGCTCCAGGTGTGCATGACTTTGATCACAAAAGTTCAAAGCAACTTCAGGGGCATTTAGAGAGATAAGATTACCTGTTCATAAAAGTAGAGTGCTCTTTCAAAGTTCTTCAGCCCAGTATAGATCATCCCTCCATAATAATAGTAACATAAAAAGTGCTTTGCGTCATAGGCGCCATTCTCTTTACAAATATCCATCATGTCCACATCAAGATATGGAAGGGCAGGCTTAAAGCATTTTGCCAGCAAACAAAGCTATAAAAAAAATGCATTAAATCGTTATTTCAATTGTATTCTGGCAAGCTTTGGCAGGAGCAAATTCATAGATTCCAAAAAGTTCCAGAAAATACTTTGTTTCACATTTTTACATTTATTGATGAAAATGATCTACATGTCAACATACTACTCCATTCTCTTAAGCATTCAGAGTAAATTAGCATTTCTTTGTAAATTAGCATTTCTTTGTAAAAGAGAGCAAGTACACCACAGATGAATTCAAGTTCAGCTAACACTTAATGTACCTAGCACCATTCTGTTTACAGATGCACAAACATGTGAGTCCTTTTTCTTTTTGCTGAATTAGTGGGCTAGGAATAGATCAACATGGTGTGATTAAAAATGGAAGTTTTTTCTTTGATTATACTTTTTCAATTTCTAAATCTTTTAGATAAGTGTGGGGAATAGTATAACTCAAAAAAGCAAGCACAGCCCTGCCTGGGTAGCTCAGCCAGTCAGAGCACTGTTCTGATATATTAAGTTGCAGGTTCAATCCTCAGTCAAGGCATGCACAAGAGTCAACCAATTAATGCAGAGACAAGTGGAATGACAAATTGATGTTTTTCTCTTAAAAAAAAAAGCAAGCACATGGCAACATTCGGTATGCGGATGATGGTAACATAGGTACAAACTCTCTAAGCTGTACACTTACTATTAGAGCACTTTATACATTTTATACTTCAATCACAAAAGGATGAAAAATAAAGAGAAAAGGAAAAAGGCACATCTTCATTGAAACTAGAACGTGTATTTGAAATCATCCACATATCTTGTTATTCTTTAAGGATACA
>VMDR010003419.1:52027-72499 GCA_007922815.1 Macrotus californicus
GAGAGAAAACAGAGACGTATTTACTTGTATGTCCACAAACTGTCTCCGGAAGGAAAAATGAGAGCCTGCTGACACGGTTTCCTTTGAGGAGATGTGGTGAGTGAGGCAGGCAGCAGGGAGACTTTGTTAGACACCCACCTTTTGCCTGCCTGATTTTGAACCATGTACAATAAAATAATAACATTTTAAGGTGTAAAAAGTTATGTGTCTATTCTCAGACTCCAAGATTCCTCAAAAATAAAATAACTTGGGATTTTTTAAAATGTCACAAGCATCAGTAACTGTTCTGCTCACATCAGAAGCTCACTGGGGGAGCAGTTTGTATCCAGGAGCTGCTGAAAATTCCCTTATACAACAGATGTACCTGTATATTCCAACTGCGAGGACCTATCAATCTCCACCACATTGCCCTCATTTATCTAACCTGATATCAAGCAAACCCACATCCAACCTCCCACCTCTGATTCGGTCTACCACTCATTGGCTGCTCACCTGGCAGAGGTCGGCATGTATTGAGGTCAGCTGGTTTGTATTCATCTGCATCTTGTCTATGGCTTGCTTAAGGATGCCAATGCCTCGCAGGGGCTGTCAGAAATGACATCTCTTTCAGATAAGTTCTCAAAGATGGCAGCACATTGGATCTTATGTTGTCACTTACAAATAAAAAATAACACTAATTGATAGGTTCCTTTAAATAACAACATGAGGTTTCCATACTCTTTCAGGACTGTCCCAATTCAGTCAGAAAATGTTTTCTTAAGCCGTTTCTTGTGACATTTAAAGTAACTCAGCATCATTGTCTAAATCATAAAGCTTTTTGCCCTGGCCAGGTAGCTCAGTTTGTTAGAGCAGCATCCCAATATGCCAAGGTTGTGGGTTCGATCCCCGGTCAGTCAGGACACATATAAGAATGAACCAATGAATGCATCAATAAGTGGAACAACAAATCAATGTCTCTTTCTCTCTCTCAAATCAATTTTTAAAATTCTTAATTAAAAAAATGTAGTTTTTTGCAATGAAGATAAATAATCAAAAGCAGTATTACTTTTCCAACAGTTTATTATATTTACATCTAAACAAACAAATTTCCAAATCATTTACAGCAGACGTGATCCAATCCGATGCTCAGTAAACTTAACTGTGTTTAGGGGACTACATTTTCCCTTAGGGCAGTCTAGGTATCATCTGCAAATGCTCCCCAACAACATTGTCTCTTCCCTAACAATACATTACTATTGAAACAGATACCACAAGTCACATACAGGCCATTTCCTGCCCTGATTATTAGTAACAAGGACTAAGCGTCAAGTGAGGTACAGTCAGTTTCTGGAAGGGAGATTTGTCTCCAAAACAGCTGAATAACTTGGATGTAAAGTATAGCACAGGAAATGGAGCAGCCAAAGAATTTATACGAATGACCCATGGACATGAACTAAGGTGTGGGGATTTACCTGAGAGAGTGGGGATGCTGGGTGGAGAGGGCAAATGGAGAAAAATTGGGACAACTGTAATAGCATAATCAATAAAATGTAATCCAAAAAGTAAATAAATTAGCTGAGTAAATACATGGTTTTTCAGTAAAGATTTGTTGACTTTTTTAACCATCTCTTTCAAACCACAATTTATTCAGTATCCTTACAAAATACCAACTGGTTCTTTTTGTTTTCAGTCTCCTTCAAACCACTAGTCTTAAACTTCAATTTCAAATCAAATAGAAACACTCAAATTATAACATGTTAGTGTCACAAAAATTAAAGACCAAAAAACTGTTCCAGATTAAAGGAAACAAAAGTTGTGTGACCCATGCCTGAGATTTTTTTGGTTACAAAGAAATTAGCAAAACAACTGGCAAAATCTGAATAAGGTCAGTAGATTGTTAAAGGATTATATCAACATTCATCTCCTGATGTTGAACTTTGTATATATAAGAGAATGTCCTATTTTTTAGAAAACACTCATTGAAGTATTTAGGATAATGAGCATATCTGCAATTTACTTTCCAATAGCTCAGGAAAAAAAAAAGAGAGAGAAAAGGATAAGCAAGTGTGGTAAAATGTTAATTATCTGGAGAATCTAGGTGAAGGGTATATGGGAATTGTTGATACTATTCTTACAACTCTTTGTAAAGCTAAATTTATGTCATAATTAAAAGTTTTAAGTTTTAAAATAAACCCCAGCATATAACAACGTGAAGGACACCAGAACGGTAGTTCCGGGAACAGTCACAGCACCAGCACCTCCCTGAGGTACTCCTCCTGTCCCCAGTCCTCACCCACAGGAGGGACTAGCTGTCCTTACAGCGGATGCACTGAGTACTCTGAAGCGATCACATATCCTAAGTGTTAGGATACTTGGTACTAACCTGAAACCTTAACAAATTAGTTCACTGTATTTGGAAGCTATTACAACAGAACTATGAACACTTGAATAACATCGCTTACCTGTTTTCTTTCCATAAGGGCATTTGTTAGCTGATGGCAAAGCCCAGCAACTAGATACAATAACAAAATATTAAAAATATAAATGAAAAGACAGACAAAATACATTCAATGGAAAATAACAAAATGTGATTTAGCTTACAAGTGTCTGTTGCATATCGAATGTGCTCCCCATTACAAGTACTGATAAAAAGCTGAACCTGTGAGAATAACGTTTCGAAGTCAGGAACACTGGGCATAGAAAACTTCACAAATCTAGAATAAAGAGAAAGAATCCATTTATCTTGATATTTCATGGGGTGAAAACATAGAAGCAACCAAGGCCAGGAGTCTATCCAACAATGAGTCACAATATTTTTAAAAATTAAGAAACAGAGTCTCTGAGATTCTCCTGGCCTGGTTTTTTGAACAATAATGACATAGACACAAAAAGAAGTTAAAAAAAATATGCTTAAAAAGGAACAGCTTTCAAAAAAGAAAGTTCTCTTAAATAAGGCCAACTATCAGGTCATCCTAATATCTGTGAAAGAACGGAATATAAACTTTTAAGCCAACATTTTAAAAATATTTTTATTTTGAGCTCCAAAGTGGTCAGGACCATTAACTCAGTTTAAAAGCTAGTCGTTGCTTTTCCTGCTGTTAAGACAATAGGCTGACCGGGACAAGGCACTAGAACTCTGGACCACATAGCAGGACATTGTGGCAGTCAGTCAAGTTAAAAATGCTGCTAGCCAGGACTCTGGTGATGCTGTGGTCCACCCAGGAGAAAAAAAATGATCTGATGAACAAGACAGGAAGAATCAGCGGTGCTGAGAGAGGCCTCATATGATCCATCCTGAGTCACTTGGCAGACAGTGCCTTTCAATGGTCCATGATGAACGCTGAGAGGGTTAAAGAGAGGTTTTGGGGGAGAAACCATGCAAGCTACCACCACTGAGGCATTACTTACAAGTAAATTTGAAGCTCTTTTCTAAAGTAAAAAAAAAAAAAAAAAAAACTGTTGAAACTAATCTCAAAAAAATGAAATAAATGGGTATTTTTGCCTAATCACAATTTCTCCTACATCTTCAATTTGTACTTCCAGCTACATAGTAATATTCGACTCACTGTACACCTGTCACTTCACTTTCCAGTTGTCAAAGTGTGTGAAACAATCTCATTTGGGCTTCTCAATAAGCCCAATAAGGCATTGTGACTTCCATTTTATAAATAAGGCCACATGCCTCATAATGGAAGAACATAATTCAAATCCAGGGTACTCAGAAATAAGTTCAGCGTTCTTTTTAGGTTTCCTTTTACTGATATATACGATGGTAAAACACCTTATAGATTCAAAGTGCTTTCATGAATGTTATGTACATATCTCACTTGATATACATAAAGGAGTGGACAAAAGTGGATTAGTAATAATACCACGATAATAAATAAACAATACAAAGATAAACTGTGTTCTCGTGCACTCACAACTGCAAAGCTGCTTCTGCCCACCTGTTTGCACATGTGAGTTCATGTGTATAAAACACACGTGCTGTCTGTTTTTTTCATCAGCAAACACAGGCAGTAGAAACTGTTACCAGCCTGCACCATCCAACAGAATTTTCTACAATGGCAGAAATGTTCTACATCTGCCCTAACACAATAGCTACTGCCTGAAATGTGGCTAGTACAACTGAGGAACTGAATCTTTAACTCTTTAAAACTAATTTACATTTAAACAGCCTTATATAGCTGGTGGCTACAGTACCACAGAGCAAAGCTCCGGCAGTACCCAACATTTTGGCATCTTTGCACCACACTGGAAAAAGGGGCCACACGTTAAATACGTTGCGAGATGTAATCACAAAGACATCTCATAATGTTTTAAGTAAATTTACGTGTTGAGCTGCATTCACCGCTAGGCTGCATGTAGGCCACAGGTTGGACACCCCTTCCACCCACCCTTTCATTCTGGCAAAGTTTCTTCTCTAAACTGTATTCTTGACCTCTACCTTTGTCTCTGGAATCCCAGCACAAGTAAAGTCTGACCCTCGCTTTGCAACTTCTCAGTTTATTTATATTATTGCAACTCTCATGAAACTGTAACATCCCAATTTTAATATTAAAATATCAAGAGAAATATAATTCTATCAGGCACACAGAGTTACAAGGAACCCCGACTGAAGTAAGGTCTATTTAATTTGGTCTCAAACAGTGTAAACTTGTTAGAAGAGAATTCAAAGCAATGCTGCTGCTGATCAATGGTCCTCTCACTCAGTACATTCCACCGTGCCCTGTTTCATCCCTCTTCCCTATTTTTATTTATTTTTAGAGAGACGGGAAGGGAGACAGCTCATACGCACCGCGACCGGGGACTGAACCCGCAACCGAGGCATCTGCCCTGACCGGGAATCGAACCAGTGACCCTTCGCTTTGTGGAAGATGCACAACCAACTAAGCCATACCAGTCAGGGCTTCCCTATTTTATATTCAAGTTAGAAAATGTGGACAATCTGATGGACTATATAAGTAAAAGTATTCATAAAAATACAAACTACAGTGCCCACAATTGCGATGGCCACTTGTTTTTTAAAATAAATTTCAAAATTTGTATAAACAAGTTTAAAATGATAAAACAACAAAATCTAACATGCAATGATTAGCTGGAATGAGTAAAACGTAATACTACGACATGACTTTAATTGTGCAAAAGAGTTCAATATTGTTTACATGGCTTACTTCCTACACCAAAAAAAAAAGTCAGAAAGTGCTCAGTTTCAGATAGTACGAAATAATAAAAGAAGATGCCCCTTACAAAACAGCAAGGACGCCCAAGGAGTGCTCCTGTACATCCAGAGCCCCAAGCACAGTGTCCAGATGGGATAGGTTCTTTGCAAGGAGTTCCCCACTCTTGTTGATCAGTTCACAAAGCTGAGTCATTTGCCCTGGAAAACAGGAATAACATATGTCATTCAGTTATAGCACTAGCCAAGCTAAAGGAAGTATAACCAGATTTCACATCTCAGAGCAAGAAATACCTAAAGACGACTTCTTCTGAAGTCTCCTTCATTTCTGATGAGGACCAAGAAGGGCCAGAAATGAAATGACCCTGCCCAGTCTCAAAACTCAATCTCCCAAATCCCTCTGGCCTCTGAAAGTTTCTCCTTTTCCTCCATTCCCTTTTCTGGTCCCCCAAGCCAGAACTATGTGCATACTATCACTACCACTCTCAGCTCCCTCTCTGTATCCAGAATGTCACCAATGATTTAATTTGACTTCCTAAGTCTCTCAGCTCCATTCCTTTCTCTCTCCCCTGCCTTAGTTCATACCCTTATCATTTCTTATCTAAACTCAATGTCCACTCTTTCCTCCAACCCACACTCCACATCAGTACCTGTATGATCCTTCTAAAATGCAAAATTCAATCAAATTACTCCAATGGCTTTAAGAAGTCCAAATGCACCCTGGCCGGACAGCTCAGGTGGTTAGGGCATCATCCCGATACGCCAAGGTTGTGGGTTCAATCTCTGGTCAAGGCACATACAAGAAGCAACCAATGAATGCATAAATACGTGGAACAACAAATCAATGTTTCTCTCTGTCTTTCAAATAAAGAAAAAGAAGGAAGAAGAGGAAGGAAGGAGGAAGAAGAAAGAAAGGAGGAAGGAAGGAGGAAAAAGGAAGAAGAAATAAAAAGAAGTCCAAATGTCTCAGCCCAGTAACTGGTTCCTGTGCCTTGCCACCCGAGCCTCATCCTGCCGCTTGCCTTCAAGGCACCTCCTCTTTGGTCACACCAAGATCAAAATCCAATGAGCACTCCATACCCTCTCACCTTTTTGCTTCTATGCCTGTGATCCTCCCCCACGTCCTCCACTACCTGCCTCTTAAGATTTGCTCAACAGTTTGCCTGAGTTTTCCCTGGACCTTCACCTACCCCCTCTTCTCATGGCTAACTTGGTTGGATATCTGTCCTTTCGGTGTCATATTTCCACCACCTGGGATGTGGTGATTAGATAAGTCCACATAAACTCAGGTGGAGAGTCTCATTTCTCCAGTTTCATAATATATGGCTTACTCAGCCCCTCAATCAACAAGCAGTCTCCTGGGATCCATTCTTCTTTCCCTTATACCACGATGCCATGACAGCTAAAGTATAGAATCTAATTAGGCCTAAATTGGTACTTTGAAGTAGACTTACCAATTTTAATAGGTTATTCTAATAATAAACACCATGGCCACACTCTGTACTCTCACATCCCACTACCTGTGTTTCTGGTCAGGATGGGAGATATACACAGGCCCTTGGACATCAACCTCTTAAACTTCCTCCTTCAATAGTTTCTTTCACACTTTGAACTTCAAACTACTCATACCAACTATTTCTATTTGGTAGTTGGGTGCTTTTTCTTTATTAAAAACCATTTAAGTAATATAATGCTTAAAATCCAAGTGATTGTGGCTAGGAACTTTAATAATTTAATTTCTGAGACTTCTATACTATAATAATTATAAATTTGATAGCTTTTACCAAAAATAAAGGAAATGTTTCATTATTATCACATGCATTGCAAAACAAGAATAAAAAAAATCCATGATCATATTAGATATTATTTTTCAAGACAATAATACAAGTTGAACTGGGAAATAGCAACTCACTATCATTTTATTAAAGATCTCACTGGTAGGTATAAAACATGCAGCATCTTCCAGTTAAATGCCCACCCCTTTAAACCCACTACTCTAAATATGTTCACAATGATTCGAAACACCCAGAAGTAAGCATTTCAGTCCAATATTTTTCTCCCCAATTAAATAATCAATGCTGAGCTTACACTTAAAAGCCGGGTCACCATGAAACTCTAAGATTAACTACTGCAGAGCCAAGTGGAGATTCAAAAATAAGCTTAAGTGTCTCAGGACACATCTGCCAATGAGCCCACCCAGGGCTATGGCCAGTGAACTTTCCTCCAATCAGGGAAGGCCGGGAATTATGATATTCCCTTCACGGAAGGTCCTTGTTTATAAATTCTGAACAAGAGCGGCGAAAACACTCACAAACGTGTACTATGCTGCGAAGGTGAGGTGCAGAAACTGAGGGCAGTATATTTACCTCCGCCTGGCAGACTGTTCCTAAAGTAGTGTCTGGCACAGGGCATGTCACAGAGCTTTCAAGCAAGTGATCCCTCCTGATGCTCAACGGCCCCTAGTTCCATTTTGTAAATGAGAAAACTGGCACTAGGAAACTAAGTGGCTTGCCCATGAAGTGACTGAGACAGGATCCCGAACCACATCTTCTGAGCATACTACATCTCAGAAAACAGACACTGTGTTACAAACGAATAAATAAACGGGTTGTTGACTCATAGGGAGTGAAAGTCTATGCCTTACCCGTGAACCTAATTCCTATCAAAAATAAGGGAAATGAGGCAGCAGTATTTCATTAGGCAGGGATTCCTAACTAGATCCTCAAGCCTCACAACAGCATTGAGGTGAGAAAAAATGGAGACTGACGGTGACTGTCCAAGGTCACGCAGCTCCTAGAACTTACAATTAATGGCCGTTGACAATTGCTAACTGTACTTATCGCACGCATATGATAGGCCCTGTCCCAGAGCTTTTACAGGGTTTCTCTCATTCAATCCCAGCAGTTCCATGAAGCACGGACTTGTTTTTATTTTACAGATGAAGAAACAGGATGAATAAAGGGGACTTCACAGCGAGCAGTTAATGACTTCAATTGTGAGTCAAGAGGTCTATTGAGTCATAAGATGAATGAACCAAACTGCGTGAAAATTAAGGGTAAAGTAATAATGGTCAAAATCGCACCCCTAGAAACGGCGTTCAACGAGCGAAGGTTCCTGCACGTCCTGCAGGACAAAATTAGGCGCGGGCGGCAGCCGAGGAGGCGCCAAGCGGAGCCTCTGAGCCAAGGAACCCAGAAAAGGTTCGCCTGACGCCCGCTGCCCGCGGCCTGGCACGGAGGCGCCGCGGGGACCGGCGGCCAGGACACCAATCACCGCGGGCGAGGGGAGCCCACGGACGGGGACACGGGCGCTCGCGAAGGCGTCCGACGGAAGTCACTGCCCACCCCCCAAACGTCAAGCGAGGCGCCGGGGCACAGGAGCCCTCCCGGCAGAGAGGGAGGGTAGGAGGGGCCCGGAGGCCCCGGAGAGAGGAGGTGACTGCTTTGCCGAGCGCACGGCCTGGCGGGAGGGAGCCACGGAGCCCGAGAGTGCGAGGGGGCTGCTCCAACTCCACCGCGCCCGGCGCGCCCGATCCCGCCCTGGCCTAAGCGCCGCAGCGAGCCCGGCCCCGGAGACCAGCCTCAGCACTGCCAGCGCGGTCCCGCCGCTCCCACTGGCGGCTGAGGAGACAGGCTGTCCCCGCGGCCCGGAGGGCCGGCCCAGGGCCTCACCTTGAGCCGAGAGCTGCCGGACACTGTTCACGAATTGCTCCAGGGCAGAGGCCATGTTTCCCCTAGTAGACCCAAGTACCAGAGCCAGCTCGCGCGGGAAAAGGTGTCCGCTCCGGGAGGTGGGGCGCCGACGTTCCACAGAGGCCTCACGAGCGGCCAACGTCACTTCCGCTGGTCAAGCACCGCGAGATCTCACCCACCTGGGAACTAGTTACTGTTCCCTTGGAAACAGTTCTGCTGTTCGCCATAGCCGGAAGTTAGCTTTCTTTTCCTTCTTTCACTTTGTGCACCTGGGAAGTCCCTCCCTCAATTTAATGGGAACGGTGGGCAAAGGAAGAAAGTGAACTCATGATCTGGCACATATTTTCCGGAGTTTGCTAGACGTGGCCGTCCGTTTTTTACCTGGCCAAATCATTCAGACCCCGCTTAACGGCGACTGACAGGAATCCTTTCCTGCGAGGTAGTAGAACATAGACACTGGAGCCAGGCAGGCAGCCTGCATTCACATCACTTTCTCACCACTTAGTAGCTACATAACTTTGGGCAAGTTATTTAGCAATCCTGTCTGTTTCCCCCCCCCCCCCCTGTAAAATTCTTACAATGACCTCAACCACTTAGAAACACTTTTAGAACTATGTTTTCATTCAAAATGTATGTTGACTGAATTGATTTTCCCCCGTGGATTTGATCTGTCCTTCCTCAACCTGCTTCCTAAAGCACTTTGTTGTTCTCATATATCCACTTCTCTGTGCAGACATTTGTCTCCATAATCCATGCCACACCCATTGCTCTTAATTGGCACAGAATTCCCTGACATCAAACATTTGTCTTGCATGCCTCTGTACCATGCTAAGGCCCAGCAGGTATCAATCAAAGGTTGTTGACACCAATTCAACACCAAAGGAGTCCCCCTTTTGGGGTTCAGTGAGGAAGGAAACTTTATTCAGTGCAAATATCTCAGTTGTGATACCGCATGGCTGTGAAAAGAGCCTGGGGCCAGGTTGTCCTCCTGCTAGACAGCTCTGCTCTGGTGAGACATCTTTAGTGTTTCATCTTCTGTGTTTCAGTCCCCACCAAAGAAATAGCCCTCAACCTTCAGTGGAAAGAAAAAGTATAACCAACAGCCCTCAGACCTTCAGGTTTCACGGAAAAGTAAACTACCAGAATTGACTTATATATGCAGAAGCTCCTGCTCCTGGTTCCTGATTGGTTCATCCTCATGCAAACCAGGACTCTAAATCCTCACAGTCTGATTGGTCCAAAGGTCACTGTCCTGATTGGTCAGGGTGGAGTTGCTCTGATTGGTTGGTGAAGCAGCTTATGGGAGTGGACAAATATAGCTGTGTAGCTCTGGTTGGATGAGAAAAGCCTCAGTCCTATTGGTTGAGACAGGATTCTGGGAACTCCTTTATAAGGGCTGCTCAACTGGCAGGAAGCAGTATAGGCGGGCAGTTCAGTTTAGGGCCAGGCATACAGCTTACTGCAGGCTTGTCTGTGAAGTGCAGTTTTCAAGAGAAGCCACTGTGTAAACATGGCTGCTAGGATCTGTTTTTAAATTTTAGCCCATTTATCCACAGGAGCCCTTCTTAGTAGGAAATCTTCCTTCTCAGGTCCACACCCATGATTTGGTGCATAAAAAGGACTGAGTAAATAAACATACATTTTAAAATTGCACGCAATATATATTTATTGAGCATCTACAATGTGCTGTGCTAAGCAGTCATGGTCCTTTTCCCCTGCCAATAATGCACAAATAAAGATCCTAGAAAAAAGGGAGTAGTGCTCCGAAGGAGTGAAACAAGGTTTTATAAAATCATGCAGCAGAAGAAACGGCCCAGAAACAAGAGGGAAGTCATTCTTGAGGAAATGACACAAACTGAGCCCTGAAGAAAGAGTAGAAGTTAGTGAGGTAGGGAGGAAGAAATTACCCTAAGTGAGAAGACAGTGTGTGCTAAAACCCTGCTGGGAGGAAAGATGCTATCGAGATTGAAGAACTGAAAGGAGATGGTCGGAGGGCAGTGCTGTGAGATGGAGCCGCAAGGAAAACAGGGTTCACATCAAGTGAGCTGTGTTACAGATGTGGGGCGTTTCCCCAAGAAGGTTGGAAAGCCACTGAGGGTTCCATGCAAGTAAGTGGGATGATTGGATTCGCTTTTAGAAAAGGTTGACTTCGCATAGATAACTCCAGAGAACCATTTAGGAATCCATTGCAGTGGTCAACATGAAATACAGCAACAACCCGGCTAGGAATCCATCGCAGTGGTCAACATGAAATACAGCAACAACCCGGCTAGGAATCCATCGCAGTGGTCAACATGAAATACAGCAACAACCCGGCTGGCGTGGCTCAGTGGAGTGAGCACCAGACTGAGAACCAAAGGGTCGCCTGTTCAATTCCCAGTCAGGGCACGTGCCTGGTTTCTGGCCAGGTCCCCAACAAGGGGTACTGGAGAGGCCACCACACATTAATGTTTCCCTTTCTCCCTCCCTTCTCCCTTCTCCTCTTTAAAACTAAATAAAATCTTTAAAAAAGAAAGAAATATAATAGTTATAATTATACCTTGAAAGTAGAAATGGAAATAAATGTTTAGATGAATGACTTCAACACGTACTCTAAGATGAAACTGCCCCTGAATGTCCTATGTCAGCATTTGGTTCTCAATCTTTGATCTCTTACAACATACCAGCCAGAGATCTTGACTTACAGGACACATTTCCATGGATTTGCATGGATTTTAACGAAAACCAAATATGTGGCAGAGAAGTAAAACATTGCAATAATTTAAAATAGCCACAGCTACTACTGATACTTTAAAATTTCTTGCCTATTTAGACTGTGGCAGCTGTTCTCAAAGTGTGGTTTTCCCAACCAGCAGCATCAGCATCATCTGGGGACTTCTTAGAAATGCAAACCCGTGGATTCCACTCTAAACTTAATGAATCAGAAACTCTGAGTGTGGCGTTCTACAATCTGAGTTTAACAAACCCTGCCATCTTTCTGATGCACACAAAAGTTTGAGGAAGTCTGTAGCACAGAGGAGCCTGGACACAAAATCACACTCACTTCAGAACAGCTAAGCACTGTTCCATCCTTCTCTCTTCCTGTCAAGAATGAAATAACTGAGATATATGGTTACAAGGATAACCTTGAATATATTCCAGTTCACATTTTTTTAAAGCTAGTCATTTGTAAAATCTGGCAATTACTTAAGACACACTTTACAGGGGTGTCCAACCCACACCCCGCAGGCCACATGTGGCCCAGGTTGACTATGAATGTAGCCCAACACAAAATCGTAAATTTACTTAAAACATTTTGAGATTTGTGTGTGTGTGATTACATGTTGCAATGTATTTAATGTGTAGCCCAAGATAACTCTTCTTCCATTGTGAGGGAGAGACGCCAAAAGCTTGGACACCCCTGCCTTATAGCAAGCACAGCAGTGGGTGGAGATGCTACATTTAATCATCTGTTATTTCATTCTTTAAACACACATTTACTTTGTGTCTAATATGTTTCAAGCCCTATGCCAGATGCCGGGGATGTCGAGTATTTGCGAACAAGACAGCAAGTATTTGCTGATATGAAATTCTGGTTTGCTAAATAAGACAATAAGCAAACAAATAAACACAATAATTTCAGAGAGTAATACCTATAATGAAGAAAATGAAACATTGTGATGGGGTTTAGGAAGGTCAGACAAAGCAAAAAATGATGGACTGGCTAGCACATAGGAAGGAGAATACTGGTGTGCCTCAGTTGGGTGCTGCTTGTCTATAACAGTAGTAATGGTCTCCTACATCTCTCCAACTTTTTCCATTTGTAAAGCATTTTCAGATCTAGTAGAAGTTTTTTACATTCATCACTGAAATATCTTCACCAAGTGCAGAGACTTGAAAGAAAGGAATATCAGATCATAGTGGGGGGCGGGGAGCGGGACAATGTCAGATAGTGGTGTAAACACTTTCCACACACTCCACCTTCCCTTGGAAGACCCATGTGTCTGCAGGAAGACCTGGCGGAGAGCTGAACAAGTGGCGGAGGGAAGACACCCTCCAGCACATCCTGTCACACCCCTCTTTGGCCACCTTCAGTGTGGGACTTAGGCTGATCCAATCCTGGGTAAGCTCAGGAGTCCTGGGAAGTTTCTTCCTTGCTGGGTTGAAGAAGGGAGCTTCATCCCTAAGGGTTTCTGGCAGTGACCTTGGGGCCCTGAGGGGAATGAGACTTGGGGTGAATTTAATATCTCAAAATACAGAAAAGAGAAGACAGAAACAGACCAGCCTCATCCATCACTAAATCACTAGATACCAGAAGCAATCCTGCCTCCAGAATTTTTAGCCAAAAAATATGCGCTAACAAATTCCCTTTACTCTCTAAGTTTTATTAAATTCACATGGTGTTTTCTCTTACTTGTAGATGCAAGGGTCTTGATACAGTACATTAACGACATTGTCCCTGCAACAATCTTTCAAGAGAGATTTTATTGTGGGAGTCGTGGGGCTGCTCATAACTATCCCATCCCTCTCCCTCCCATGCCCTTTGAGTGCAGGTGTGACTACATAACCTCATCTGGCCATGGAAACACAGGCTGGGTGGCATGTGTCTCTTTGGAGTGGGAGCTTTGAGTGCCAGTGTGCAGTGCCTCCCCGGTCAGAACCCTAATTAGACTTGTAGTTCTGTAACAAACCACCCCAACACTTAGAGACATGGCCTTCTGTATTTCAGAAACATTTACTGACTCACAGTTTCTGTGGATCAGGAATTCTGTCATGGCTTAGCTAAGTGTCTCTGCCTTAAGGTCCCTCCCCCACAACGCCTCAAGGTGTTTGTTGTTCAGGAATGTGGTCCCATCGAAAGGTGGACTGTCAGCTTCTAAGGCCATTCACAGGCTGTTGGAAGGGTTCCAGCTGTGGAGCCTCAGTTGCTGGCTGGCTGTTGGCTGGGGTCTACCCCAGCTTTTTGTCATGTGGGCCCCTCCACAGCATGGCAGAGAGATAGATGGATAGATAGATAGATAGATAGATAGATAGATAGATAGATAGATAGATAGACAGATAGATAGAGAGATGGGGAGAGAGAGGAACAGGAGATGGGGAGAAGCATTCTGAAGTCACAGTCTTTTTGCAGCATATACTCAAGACTGGGGTTTTTTGAAAAGCATGACTGCCAGGAGGCAAGGCTCACAGGGAGTTGTTTGAGAGGATGACTCCCACAGTGAGCGAGAAACAAACTTTTGTTAAGCTACTGAGATTTGGGGACTGGTTGTTACCGCAGCATAACCTAGCCTATCCTTATTTGCTACAATTTCCACATTGTTCAGAAGAGGAAAATGGTGCTCAGAGAGATTTAGGGGTTTAGCCAAAGACCCGCTAGTTACTGGCAGAACATTGGGCATGTGGGAAATGTGCAGATACAGAAAGCATTCAGTGTCAGGGGGACAGTTGTGACCTTTCATAACAACTGGGGGGCTACAGGCCATGAGGGATGAAAGGGCGAGGAATGAGAACCCAGACAAAAACATGCCCTATAGTCCTGTAATCTGATTCCCAACGATTCTTAGCATAGTGATCTAAATTATTGGCTTCAAAGCGTCTCATATTCTCACATTCATGATCCTCCTCTTATCAGCAGCTCCAAGTTTCTTCCCACAGCCACATGCAGAATTTGTCTTGTGGGAAGATGGACACAATCAAGGACAATTTGTCTGAGACCATTTTTGTCAACCCCTTCCTATTATTGATGACTCAGTGAAGACCAGAGAGGAGCTGTAACTTGCCCAAAGTCACACAGCACACTAGTGATAGAGGTGGGATCATGACCTACACTGCCAGAATCTAGTCTAAGCTTCTTTCTGTGACAGCACATGGCAACTTCCCAGAGCAGAGAGCAGTGTCCTTTACGTGTATGTCAACAGCACAGGTGCATCAAACCAGCCATACCCTGGCTGTGGGTGGAGGCCACCAGGAGCTTTCCCACCTTTTTCTGAGGATTTACTCTCCTTTGCTTCCACTTCTACTTTTAAAATTCCAAAAGTATTTGATGCCTCTAACTCCTGGCACCCACACCCTGCTTCCATTCGAGTCTTCAGGCCAATCATTCAGAGCTCAGAATTGTGCGGCTTAAGACTCAGCATTGTGAGCGACAGAAAGCACAATTTAAACCGATCTAATTTAGAAAGGGGGCTTATTGGCGTATGCTACTGGAAAGTTCAAGGAGTGAACTGATTGGTGATTTAGGAAAAGTTGGATTTGGCAATGTAGCAATCAGAATATTGTCTCTATTTCATTTGATTTCTTTCCTTCCATTTCTTGGATAAAACTTTTGTTTTTAAACTGAGGTATAATTGTCATACAATAAATTCTACACATTTAAAGCTTGATAAAAGTTTGATTAATTTTTTAAAAACTTGGAACAGTTTGACTTTTGTGCGCACCCGTGAAACGGCCACCTCAGTCACAGCAGGTGCCCCCGCCCCCTTCTGTAGCCCCTCTCCTCCCTGCACTCCTCAGCCCCCTGGTGGCCACCAACAGGCTTCAGTCACTACAGATTAGTTTGAATTTTCTATAATTTTATGTCGATGGAATCACACTGTACACATATGTATATACATGCATACACACACACCCATCTGGTTTATTTCATTCACTAAAATTACTTCAAGATTAATTCATGTTCTACACTTATCATTAGTTTGTACCTTTTTATGCTAAATAACATTCTGTTATGTGTTATGACAGATTGTCTAGTCATGTGTTGATAGACACATTTGAATTGTTTCCACTTTTTGGCTATTACAACTAAATCTACTATGCACATTCCTATACAAGTCTTTATATGAATATATACTTTCTTTCCTCCTGGGTATATGAGTGGGGAGCCCCCCAAAACTAGAATTATCTTCTGGAAGGGAGGCCCCTTGTAGCACAGGCTTCCCCTCTAGGTGAGTGTTCTAGGAACCGATGTGTATCAGTGCACCAGCAGGCGTTACTGTGAGAGGCTGCGTTCAGCTTCAGTGGTTTTTTTGAAGACTCTTTCGATGTGTTTGCCCATTTCAAGATGGGTGGTTTAAGAGCACACCTGCCCTCACTGCACTGAGTGTTCAGCAGTTTTTGACCAAAAACAATGTGACCCCCGTGCCCTACCCTCTCTATTCACCCATCTCACCCTACGTGACTTTTTTTTGTGTTTCCCTGGATGAAAAAAAGTCCTCAGAGGGAAATGTTTGGCCAACGTGGAAGAGGTGACACAAAAAATTGCAGAACCACTAAAAGGCATCAAAACTAACAAGTTCAAACACTGTTTTGAGCAGTGGAAAAAAGTGTCTTGATAGGTACATTGCATTAAATGGAGAGTACTTTGAAGGTGACTGACGTTTAAACATGTAAGAATAAATATGTAACTTTATAAATAAATTCCATTTTTTTTGCTCCCCCCTCATATAGCCAAGAGTGGAATAGCAGGATAAACTGCCATGACACTTGTTGAAGTGTGTGTGCAATTTTTTCCATTCCCACCTGCAGTTTCTGCCTCCTGTGCACTGGTCAAGAATGTGTGTGCTGCTGCTGTATGTGGAGAATTATATAAAAGGGCAAGTTGTTGACAGCGTTGCTCAAGCCTTCAAATAGACTGGTTTTCTGTCCACTTGTTCTATCATTCTTAAGACAGAGATGTTGAAATCTCTGATAATATTTGTGAATTTGTCCATTTCTCCTCTCAGCTTTATATATTTAAAAACTTCTTTCCGCCCTGGCTGGTGTGGCTCAGTGGATTGAGAGCCAGCCTTCAAGCTGAGGGGTGATTTCCAGTGGTTTGATTTCCAGTCCGGGCACATGCCTGGGATGCAGGCCAGGTCCCCAGTAGGGGGCGTGTGGGAGGCAGCTGATGGGTGTGTCTCCCACACATTGATGTTTCTCTCCCTCCCTCTCTGAAAATAAATAAATATAAATAAAAAACTAAAATAAAAAGTGCTTTCCTCTTACTCTTCCTTCATAGTCGTTGTATATGTAACTCACATAACAAAATTCACCATTTAAAGTGCACACTTCAGCAGTCTTAGTGTATGCACTCTGTTGTGTAGCTGTCATCACCATCACATTCCACGTCGTTCCTAGCACCCCCCAAAATCCTATATCTACTAACAGTTTAAATTTCACCTACTCCACCATCCTTGACAACCAATAATTTACTTTCTGCCCCTACAGATTTATCTATACTCTGGACATTTTGTGTAAACAGAATCCTATATCATGTGACATTTTGTGACTCGGTTATTTCACTTAGCATGCATGATTCAAGGTTCATCAATGTTCAGCGGGTGTCAGAACATCTCTTCTTTTCAAGACTGAACAATATTCCAACGCATGTATATATCATGTTTTGTGTATCCATGCTCCCAGCTTTTGGCCAGTACGAGTAACGCAGCCATGAACAAGGGCGTGCAAATGTCTGTTCAAGTCCTTGCTTTCAACTCTCTAGGGTGTACGCCTGAAAGCAGAACTGGTGAATTACATAGTAATTCTATTTTCGATTTCTTGAGGCACTGCCATAACATTTTCCATAGCGATTGCAGCATTTTCCATTCACACCAGTAACACAGAAGGATTTTGATTTCTTTATGTATCATTGTTATTTTCTATATACAATAGCTATTGTGGATGAAAAGGGGGCCAACTACTAAACCTGACAAGCTCAGGGGAGGCCTATATGGTGGGCCTCACAAACTAAGAGACCAAACGTTACCACCTAGGATGGCCTGAACAAAAAAAATGTCTAATTAAAAGCAAATCATGGCAGGTAGTCCTGTCCTAGGCTTGTAGCTTCCCTGACAAAGGTCAATCTTCACCTTAACTGAGCGTGTCTGTTGTCTTTTTGCGTCAAGATAACAGACCTTTGAAATGCCAGAGTAATTTCCTTTTCCAGACCTTTGGAGGCACAACCTCCCACCTGATCACACACCACAGAATCCCTCGTTGTTATTTGTTTCCCTGCACATCATCTCTGTGTGCGGCGAGTGTTAACTATCCTGCACTCACTGATGTGTTTTACTTGTTATCCAGTCTCAGATTTCCCTACTTTGTTTTGTCCTGCCTCCTTTATCTATCACCAATAAATTTTTTGTGCCTCCCTTTTGTCTCCTCCCTTGATTTTAACGTATAAAATAAGCCATAAAACTGCCGTTCTCCAGAGCATTTTTTCAATCCATTAATATTTTGTTTCCCAGCAATTGTCATCAGTTTGGCTCAAATAACTCTTACAGGACTTTTTTTTAAGCTGATATCTCATTGTGTTTTTGATTTTTCATTTCCCTAATGATTAGTAATATTGTCCATCTTTTCATTTGCTTATTGGCCATGTATATATCTTTATTTTGAAAAAATATTGATTCAAGTGTGCGATATTGTGATTGCGGACAAGAAAAAGGGTTCTATGGAAAGTAACCTCACAAGGTGATTTGATCATGAATTCCTAACTGGACGGGTCATGGTGAGCAGTCATAATATAACATTTTAGGAAAAGGTTTATGTCTGCCTTCAGCCAGCCAAGTCCATTGTTTCCATGCACCCAGGTTAACACACCTTTGAAATGAGCTGTAACCGACTGCAAGAGAGCACATCATCTCATCAACGATCCTGCGATCCAGCTCCCACCTTGCTCCTCCCTTGCACCTCCAGGCAGTTCTCCTGTAATTCCCTCCTTAACTTCAAATGTATAAAAGAAGCTGCAAACTGTTCTTCCCCAGAGCATCTGAGGTCTGGCTCAACACTGGCATAGGTCATCAGTTTGGCTCAAATAAACTCTTGTAAAAATTCTCTCTATAAGGAGTCAAATATATGGTGACAAAGGATGATTTGACTTTGGGTGCTGGGCACACAATGCACTGTACGCAGATCATGTATCATAGAAGGGTGCACTTGAAACCTATATGATACTATTAACCAATGTCACCCCAATAAATTTAATTTTACAATTCTCTACAGGTTTGAACATTTCTCACATGGACATGATTTATAACAAAGCCCTGGCCAGGTGGCTCAGTAGGTTGGAGTGCTTGCCGTCCTGTGCACCAAAAAGTCTGCAGGTTTCATCCTCAGTCAGAGCACATACTTAGGTTGCAGGTTCCATCCCCAGTCAGGGCGCATGCCCAAGGTAACTGATCAATGTCTCCCCCTCGCCCCTCGCCCCCGCCACCTTCCTCTCTCTCTAAAATCAATAAACATATCCTCAGGTGAGGATTAAAAATAAAAAATTTTAAAATAAAAAAATAAAGAATTTATTTTTAATAGAAGAAGAATATATTTGCTCATTCAGATGACTAAAATGCAGTTCTCAGATATATTTTATTTTTGTCCACAATTTCTGACTCAGAGCTCCTGAAACCCTTGGAACTTTCCAAGTGTTGGGAGCGATAAAGGTGTCTTTTGCTATTTTAATGGGGCGATTTTTAGAAGCACTAAAAATTGAGGCTGGTTTTCAGTGTGACCAATCAAGTGACTGGAGGGTACAACTTCCAGTCCCCACCACAGCCTCCAGGGAATGGGGAAGGCTGGGCATTAAATCAATTGCGGGCACCAGTGATATAGGAAATCATGCTTATGTAGTAAAGCCTCCATAAAAACCCAAAGGTGAGGGTTCTGAAAGCTTCCAGTTGTGAACATGTGGACACGGGGAGTCACGCTCCTGGACAGGGCATGGAAGCCCTGTGCCTTTCTCCATATCTTGCTCTATGCATCTCTTCCATCTGGCTATTCCTTAGTTATATATACCCTTTTATAATAAATCAGTTTTCTAGTGAGTGATTGGGTTTCCTGAGTCCTATGAGCCATTCTAGAAAGTTAATCAAACCGAAGGAGGGGGCTGTGAAAACTTCTGATTTATAGCCAGTCAGAAGTAGAGGTAACAACTTGGACTTGTGATGGCATACCAAGTTGGAGGGGGTCACTGGACCTCCAACCCATAGCCAGTGGGTCAGAAGCATAGGGAGCAGCCTGGGTTTGTAACTGGTGCTTGAAGTGTGTGTGTGTGTGTGTGTGTGTTGTGGAGGGGGATGTCTTATAGTGCTGACCCTAATTTGTGGGATCCAATGCTATCTCTGGATATACAGTGTTGAGTTGAATTCTCAGTCCCTTGCTGGTGTCTGTTTGTTGGTGCAGTGAACCTCACGCCCTTAACACACACACACACTGCAAATGGGTCTAGTAACCATATTCCAATCCTTTACCCATTTAAAAAAATTAATGCATTGTTTCTGACAAGAAATCTGCTGTTATTCTTATCTGTGTTTCTCTGTAGATAATTTGTCTTTATTTTTCTGAAGGCTTTTATGATTTTCTCTTTGTCACTAGTTTTGAGCAATTTGATTAAGATATATCTTTTTTTTTCCAATCATGGAGCTCCAATTATCAATAACATACAAGAAATAATAAAATTTACAGCATAGGGCTGGTGTTCACATAGTCATTGAAGAAATAATGGCTGGAAAATTCAAGAAGCTCAACAAACCCCAAAACCAGAATAGGTGATGAAAACTACACTAAAGCATGCCTCTCTGAGCCAGAAAGTGTTGGTTTTTTTTTCACCTGTTCTTATTTTTTATTACTTTATTGTTGTTCAATTACAGTTTGCATTTCACCCCCACCCCC
>VMDR010003420.1:0-62536 GCA_007922815.1 Macrotus californicus
GGTAAAATTTTATTGGGAAATTATCTCTCAGTGAGATGCCTGGGGCTTAAGAATAGTTTATTTATGTAGAACTAAATATTACTTATTGCTAGTGTAAGCTAGGCTCCATATTAAATCACTTTCTGCTTTTTAAATATAAGTTGCTTAAGAAATCTTTCTGCCTAAATCAGTATATGGGAATGAAGGCAGTATGATTCCACCCTGTTTTTTAAACTCCTGAGCTGTATACCAAAAGTGATCTAGTGACTGATCATAAAAGTGAATTTCAGTTTTCTACTAACAACTTAATTAGATCTTCCTCCATGTTGCTCCAAGCAAAGAAGTGGAAACTTTCCCAACTCCCCAAAGGATTTGTTTCTCAGTCATGAAAGTCATTCACTTTCTTAACCTCAATAACCCTGTAAGTATTTCAAAATGGTCCTGTGCATCAGGCCCTGGAGATTTTTACTCCCCAAGACAGTGCACTGTGGGCAGACTCCTGACAAGTGAGGTGTTTGCCTTGCTTTTAGGATGTGGGGAAAGGATGAAGGTGACAAGAGAGGAAAGGAGATGGCTGGGAAGACCCAGTAGGAACCTCATGTGTTCTGAAGTAGATTCTTTTAGCAAATGATCTAGAAATAAATTCTTCCAGAGTATCTCTTCCTAAAAAAAAAAAAAATGCCCCTAAAGTCCATAGCCCTGTTTAAAGATAAACTGGTTGAATGCTAAAGAAAAATTTTCAGTCAAATTAGCTATAAACTCTTAAGAGAAAAGGCCCCTCGTAGACCAATTTAAAGATTTCTTCTTGGTGAGCAGTAACATTCAAAAGGGAAAGAGCATGATTAGTGCATATGACTCTTTTATATATATATCCAGAAGAAGCTAATTTAATACCAAAGTGGTTTAATCACCACCATCCATTTTAAGAACATACGAACAAACCCTTCTAAAACAGAAATATTTTTACGCCCATTGTTAGACTAGACTAGATACCAAAAGAGAAAAAGAAACATTGGTAAAGATCACCAAATGCTTGACTGACAGTCAGTTGGGTGAGTGGGTGACTGGTTTCTAAGAAGTCTCAATCACATTGAAAAAAAAATTTCTTTTGCATTGTATTAAAAAAATGCTAATTTCTTCCCAGGATGAGGTTGTAAATTACAGCAAGCAAAAAGGTTGGTCCCAGACCACATTTGGAACGTCTTTCTTTATGGAGTAATGCAATCTGAAGGGAGAGGAATTAAGCCTAGCCAGCATCCTACTGAATAGGGAGCCTTTACTGGGGTCCTCTCAGTTCCCCGAAGCTCTAGCCGCGTGTGAAAGGACACTTTACAGATGCCCGCTGTTTTCTTGCCTTCTCCGAACAGCTTGCAGTAAATCTCTCCCGAAATACTTCACAGGGACCCCAACATCACTTACTGTATTATATGTTTGCACATCACTTCTAACTTACTAAAGCATTTATACTCACTTTTATTCTCCTGACGACCAGCAGTAGATGGGGCAAGTATTATCCCCATGATACAAATGTGGAAACTGAGTTTGTAACGGGACATGTGGCTTGTCTAAGCAAACCCCACAAGCTTGGCACTTGATGAAGCAAGTTTTTCTACAAGATACTGCCTGGCTCTTTTTCCCAGATGTGTTACTTTATAGAAGGCTCTAAGAATTGGAAAACTTGACTTGAAGTGATCATATGAATATTAAGTAAGATAGAAATGCTTATAAAACGCTTAGTATAGTGCCTGGCTCTTAGATTTTTTAAAAAGAAAAATAACGTATTTGAGGGTTTTTTTACTGGTGTGCTTTATTCTATGGATTTTTTAAAAATTAATACGTTTTGACTTGTCTGAGAACTTAATATTTGTCAGGCCTCCTGCCAGGCACTGGGAATAAATCCAGCACTGGGGGCCGGGTAGGGGGAGAAAACACTTTTTGCATGGTACATACATTCTAGAAGAGGGAAGTTAGACAATAAGCAAATACTAGATATGATGTCATAGTGCTATGGAAGAATGTGGGTAAAGGGCTAGAGGGTGGTTGGTGGTGGGGATTAGAAGAGGGGATCAGGGTCAGCATTCCTTGGGTGGGGACTTTTGAGAAGATCTGAATATTACGTTCACCAGAGTCTGAGTTTCAAACCTTGAGTTGATTTGGATAAGTTGATCCAAGTCGTGGTACTCTAGATTCCCACGTGGTACTTCCAATTATTTGGACAAGACCTTAGAGAATATCTATTGATTTTTAACTTTTTTATGTTATGAATATCCTTGAGGGTCTTTCCCAGAATAATACACACAGACTTATATGCATAACATTTAAACATTCCTTGAAATAATCCTTGGGTCACCTCAAGTTGATATCCCTGTTCTATTCTAGTCCTTTTTTTTTTTACTGATAGGATATTAAGGTTGAGAAAGGCAAAGCGAAGCATGTCCACAGTTTAACAACTAGTTTGTGGCTGAGTCAAGAATGTAAAGATCCCCACAAAGCTGTTTATCGCTTTTTCCACTAAAATTTACATAACTAGAGTGTTAGATTTTCTAAAACAAGTGTCCATAAAGCATCTCCTGCTTTTTTTGTATATCCACCATTTTTATTTGCATAGAGTGGAACTTCCCCCAGTAGCTACTGTGGCTAGTATGGTTCCTTTCTCTGTTTCCTGACCAGTAACAACATAACTAATACCCCAAGTATTCCAAATGTCCTAGAAAATTCTGAGCAAGGAGGACTCAGGCTGGTGGCAGGGAAGGACAAAATACAACAACAAAAAATGGAGATCTTGGAGTAGGACGATTTATCTGTTCTTACAGCGAAACTTCAGCAGGTCAAGGTAGGTCTGTGAATATGCAGGCAGTGGGGGGCCTGGAGCCGCAGAAGACCTCCGTCTAGTTTCCACAGCGGCAGTGACTCCCTTGGGTGAAACAGCACTCATCCCCGTCACCCCACACAACGGTGTCCTCCTGGTATATTTTATACAAAAACTTGAAAGATAAATTCGTGACTTTCAGGAAAATAGTCACTGTATCAACTTACCTTTCCAGCCACACTTCTTTAACAAAGGTCTCAACTTTTAGTACTGCAAAGTAATACCCCGCAATTTTTTTGAAAGTCAATGCATATAAGTTATTAAAGTAAATAATGTAAATGCCATTTTCACTGTGGCCAAAAATCATTTGGTAAAATTTAATACTCCTTTTTAACCAAAACTCTTTTTTTTTATTTTTTTCAATTATAGTTTATATTATGTTATTTTGTACTAGTTTTCAGGTGTACAGCACAGTGGTTAGACAATCATGTACTTTACCAAGGGTTCCCCCCCAATATTTCCAGCATCCACATGGACCACACATAGTTACCACAGTACCACTGACTATATTTTCTGATGCTGTACTTTACTAACTGAAAATTTTAAGTAGTGATAATTCACACTGTGGAATGAGTACTTGATTTCCAAAATTGGATGCTGTGTAAACGTTTCTATTTGCAACCAAGATTTTCTAATAAAATACATCTGGCTTTAAAACTTCCAAAGCCCAGCAAATCAGCCTCCTATAATCATTAATATTTATTGAATTTTTAAGCCGCTTTCTATTGTTGCTCTTAAAGACAAAGAAAACCTACTTTTTCCATTAGAATTGCCCCTTAATACTGTGATATCTCCAGTAGAAGAAATTGTAGGCTTTTCTCTCTCAATCAGTGAAAGGCCCTTTCCTCCATGTTTCCCATCTCCACCCCCACTTGGGGGTATTTCTAGCCTACTTTTCCATCTGTGTGCGTTGTTACTATGGTGATGGGCACCCGAGAAATAGAGAACAAAGAGGATGTAATAACCATCTCCTGCATGGTTTACAACGCTAAAAAGGGATCTAGGTTTTTCAGGCATATCTTGTCCCTTATTGGTGGCAGAATTGGACCAGCCCAACTGGGAGGGGGCGCTGGGGTTACAGGCTGATTCAGGCCCTGCTATTCCCATTTTTCTGCACTTCACCAGACGTCTCTCTACCTAGAGTCATGAAGCTGAAGGAAGAGCGATGAGCGCCTGTGGAGAGGGTGGAGTGCAAATATTAGTGCCACAGAGGGAGTCAACCAATGACAAAAGACAAACCCACTGAAGCATGCTGATGGGAGGGAGTCTTGGGCTGGCTTTCGGTTTACCCATCGTGAATCCCGTTGCTTCATTTCATGTTGTTTACCTTAAGCTTTCAATAGAGATTTGCCAACTTAGATTTTTCTCCCTTCAATGTACTTAGCCTGTATTAAATTAATATTAAATCTATGTCGATTGCTAATAGCTTGCAGCATTTGCTCCTGTGAATTGTTTTAAATAACTGATTAAACTATTGTGGCATGCTTATTTTGTAGTTGTTTTAGAATTGCAATGAAATACTTTCTAGATATTGGTAGAATTTGTATTTTCCGTAAGATCTGGGAGAAGGTACACAGGTGGTTTTGAGCCTTCTTGCCTGCATGTTCATTCTCTCATGGTTTACATTTTCATTCTCAGACACCCCTAATGAAGTACCCAAAGATTAAATAAAATGTTCCAGCTAATCAATTCCACCTCCTGGACAATTATTTTAAAATTTATAATTATATTTTAAGTTTGTATCACTTGTATTTTTATGTTTAAGGGACAGATACAAAGTAAAATAATTTAGCGTAATGTTTTAGAATATAAAGTCGTGGGACATTTTTCTAAAATTATATTTTATTGATTATGCTATTACAGTTGTCCCAATTTTTCCCCCTTTGCCCTCCTCCACCCAACACCCCCCACTCCCTCAGGCAATCCCCACATGTCCATGGGCCATGCATATAAGTCCATTGGCTACTCCATTTCCTATACTGTACTTTACATCCCCATGGCTATGCTGTAACTGCCTGTTTGTACTTCTTAATCCCCTCACCTCTTCACCCATTCCCTTATACCCCCTCCCATCTGGTAACCATCAAAATGCTCTCCGTATCCATGATTCTATCTCTATTCTTTGTGTTTGTTTAGCTTGTTTTTTAGATTCAGTTGTTGATAAATATGTATTTATTGCCATTTTATTGTTCATGTAACAAAAAAATAAAGTCATGGAACATGACTACAATTTTGGGAGCTAAAGAAGCCAAACGTTCCATCTGCCTTTTGCATTGTGGCAGAAGGGCGGGAAGTTCCTTCTAGCTACACATTCTTGATTGGCCATGTAGCTCCTTTGTTTTTGCCTGATGACCCATGTTCTGCCAGCTTTGCTTTCTGCTATAAGGGCTTTTACACTGATGTAAAAATATGCCTGGAATCAAACTCATACTTTGAGTTTTTAAAATACCAACACAGTGTAACCCTCCCGAGCAAGGTCAGCCTTTCCCTTCGTGGCATGAATGAAAGAGCACTGAAGTGGGAGTTGGACAGCCCAGTGCTGACTCTGGCTCAGCTGCTGCCTGGGATGGGCTCGGAGATGCATTTTTAACCCTATAAATAGCACATGGCTTCATCAGGAGGAAGGTTTTGAAGCAGAACTGTGACATGAGATTTGTTTTGGGAAGTGATGCTGGCATCTGTTTGGAGGATGTGCTCGAGATGAAAGATTATATTGAGAGATCAAGTAGGGCAGGGGGATAGAACAGAGGAGACTAGTACGAAACAAATTTGAGAAAGAGGTCATGAAATTAAATATTCCCATTAACTTTCATCACAAGGATCCCATGGTAATTACTTAAGTCAAACTATGCTTACTTTATAACCTCAGTTGTTTTTTATAGAAGGAATGGATTAAATTCCGCCTGTCATTTATTGGGTCCCTGAAATCCTCAAATTTCAGATGACCAGTGAATATGAATTATATGTAGCACAACTTTAAAAACTATAGCTTCTTCTATAGACTGAATGTTTGTGTCTCCCACCGTCCGCACCCCACCCCCCCAAGGTTCATATATTGAAATCTAATCCCCAAGGCTATGGGATTGGGAGGTTGGGCCTTTAGGAGGTGAATAGGTCATGAGGATAAAGCCCTTGTCAATGGGATTAGCACCTTTGTAAAATAGAATCCAGAGAGCTTTCTTGCCCCTCCAACCCTGTGAGGACAGGGAGAACAGCTCTGTCTATGAATCGGGAAGCGAGCCCTCACCAGACACAGAATCTTCTGCTACTTTGATACTGAACTTCTCAGCCTCTAGAACTGTGAGAAGTAAAATGTTTCTTAAGTCACCCTGACTATGGTAGCTTGTTGTTATAGCAGCCAGAATACATTAAGACAGCGTCTAAACATGAATGTCTCCTGACTGGAAATGAGAAAAGATGCTGGAGTAGTCATGTTTGTTTATGGGCAGAAGAATGACTCGCTTTGTGCAGGAGAGGTCTGCTGAAAGCACGCAGGGCAGCTCCTTGTCTTCCAGAAGGCTTGAAAACTGGGCATGTTGGTTAGGTTTCCTGGGGAGAACAGAGCTTGTGTTTGTGATGAGTTCATTCCTTCGTGGGCGATTGTTCTCTGATACGTCCAGGACAGAGGGAGTTTCCATTGCATGTGATGTTATCATCCATGTGAAGGTAGAAAGTAGGCCAGGTAGAATGATTTCTGTTTTTACAATGAAGCTGGCATTCTGAGAGACCGTGTAGCTTGGCTGAAGTTCAGGCAGATAGTGGGCAGGATGGGAGGTCACCCTCCTTCGTCATTTTGCCGCCTTCTACTCCACTCATTACTAAAGAATGAGTGAATGAATGAATGCATGTTTACTCTGCTCATTCCATTGAGCTAAGCTACTTTTTATTCTCCTCAAAAATTACTTTGACGATTATTCACATTCGTGCTAGTTTTACACTTACAGGTTGTGCAGGCCTAGGTAAATCACATAACTCTCTTAAGTCTCCTCATCTGTGAAGTGGCAATAACTTCACGGAGTTGTGGAACATTAAATAAGTTAACTGACATTAAGGCGTTAGAAGAATGTTTAACGTGATTATCATGTGATAAGCATCCACTTCTGTGACTGTTGAAATACACTGAGCCTATTCAACTACTCCAGCCTCACGTCAGCTACTTATTAGGGTCTATCTTTGTGTCCTTGCATTGGGCTTTTTGTCATGTCTGCTGAGAAGAAACAATTAGGAAAAGCCCCACTTGATTTTTCTTTTGGCGACTTATAATTTGTTGTTTCAGTTAACTAGGCTTAAATGGACTTTTTCTTGGCGATTTTTTTAAGTGCAGTCATATTACTTAATGCTAACAAGCCTAATTATTGATTGAAAGGGAACACTACAGACAAATTAGAAGAATTTATAGCTGTCCTAGGACCAGATCAGAAAAACCTTTAAATTTCTGTTATAGCCTGAAATTTGTTCATTTTTCTATCCTCTGAAATTCAACCTGGACTTATTTATCCAATGGACAAGTAAAAAAACTTAATGGTCTTTCATGATAATTGATCATCATAGGTGACAACATGCAAAGTAATATGTCTAAATGGTATAAAATCCTCATTTTTGTTAGAAGTCTTAAAATTCCTTTGTTTCTTTCCTTGTGCAAGAAGGTAACAGAATCAGTAACTGGTACTTTCCCGATCTTAAAGTGATCTACACAAAAGAAAGTGTATTCTAATAGATCATTTTTTAAAAACTGTGATTTTTGAAAAGTCTCTGTACACACCTGTGAAGAACAAGATGTAAGGATGCATGAAGCTGCCCGGTGCGTAGAGCAGGGGCTGGTGAGAGGGGAAGGCAGATGGAGGGAGGAAGCTACCGCTCTGACGTGTACCCGTTTGATTCTTGTGTTTTTCCTCTCTAATGAAGTCTTCAGAGATACCACATATGGTGAAATTTACAAAAACATTCTTTCTAAACAAAATGTTTTTTTTTTTCTAATGAAATTCTGCCTTGGTGCTTTGTTGTCGGTGTGCTGGGAATTTTGAAATGTTCTCTGTGTAATTCTGTGATTTTGACCTAATAATCTTATTTGGATTTACCAGGCATAGCAGCTGTTGTTTTTTACGATCTATTGCTAAATTGTATTAATGTCCAAAGTGGAAAAACCCTTTTTTCTGTGTTGGCCTGGGTTATTCAGAGTTTTATAAAATTTAAGCCTTTCCCCAACTCTTGTAATTTTCATTTGCTTGCAAGAAAAATATAATGATAATATCAATATTCTAGTGGATGGTTTAGGTAGGCTGAACCTGCTTTTTCGAAGGACACTAATACAGCTTGACGTACGGTTTGTAGAAAGTATTTTCTTGAGAAAGCCATCTATTCCCTTTTCTACTGGAGAAAGAAGAGATCTCAGTTCCATTGTAATTTAAGTAGTGCTTGGTATAATGTGATAAATGTTTGCAGTTTGATATTAATAATTGTTCTTTGGCAAAACATTGCAAAATTGAGAAGGCACAGGCTTTGAAAATGTCCTAGAGAGCATAAACTCAAAATTATAGTCATTTTATTTTTTTTAAGGATTTATTTATTTATTTATAGAGGGGAAGGAGGGAGAGGGAGAGGGAGAGAAACATCAGTGTGTGGTTGCCTCTCACGCACCCCTACCCCCAGGGACCTGGCCCGCAACCCAGGCATGTGCCCGGACTGGGAATCGAGCCAGCAACACTTTGGTCCACAGGTCGGCACTCAATCCACTGAGCCACAGCAGCCAGGGCAGATTTATAGTCATTTTATTGAGTAATTCTACAGTTTTATTTGAAGGATGGAATCAGATATTGAATTTTATCTTTTCATTAAATTGTTTCATATAACTGGTCCTTCAGTTTGTCTGTTTTAATTATGAGGCATTGGTGTTTGAGGTCTCAGAAAGAATTTAGGCATGCTCTTACATTCCTCCCAGGGTTAATTTTCTTGGCTCTGATTCCCACCTGATCTCCATATTATCTATTACATTCCCATTTTTCCTGTTGAGAGCTTATGTTTATCCTCATATTCTCAGGATCCAAAGCAATAGTTTCCCTGTTGTCAAGTCATATGGCCACTCATTCTGCATTTACAGGTAATGATGTGTATCAAACAATATGCTCTGTCGATTACAAAGCCATCTTTTCATATACAATCACATTTGCTTCTGATAATCTAGTGAGGGAAAGAGAAGGGATGGACGCATTTAATTTTTATTTTATTGGTGAACTCCAAGAAATCAGTCAGTATACTCAAAATAGCACACAAATAGAAGGGCCAGGTCAAGAACCCAGGCCTTTGAATCCCGTGTTATTTCTGTCTCATCATGCTGTGTCTGCGTGCTGTGTTCTATGTCATGAGACATTCCCCATATGAGGAATTTTGTGAATATGCAGTGTAAAATTGTTGTACCAAATTTTAATAAACTTTATAAGGCCAAATTGTTATTCTTTAGTTCTTTCCTTGCTAAGCATTTATTGTCGTACTGTATGTGTAGTGAGAGAGGTTTCCTGCTTTCCACTGACACTGTGAGTATACAATGTCAGAGGTAAGGAGCAACAGGATAACAGTAAGAGAGATGCCCAAGGAGATACGTGACTAAGTGACAAGTTCAGTGGAAATAATGTAGGAAGTGAGACCCGAGCTGAGCCTTGCAGGATGTTGTAGAATTTGGAAAGATGAAGGGGGCAGAAGGGAAATGTCTGAGCAGAGGTATCCAGGAAAGAAAGTATATGGTACTGAAATAATTGTGGGTGAAATGATATGTCCGGGGTTTGCTTCAAAACAGTTCAGGGCCAGGGGTAGGATATGAGTTGTTAATTGCTACATGAGGCTTCCCAAATCTATTATTTATACTTTTGTATGTGTTAGGAATTTTTTATAATAAACAGTTTGGAATATAAAAATGGTATATATTTTTTTTTTGCACAGTAGATAAGCTGGCCTGTCTAGAATAAAAGGGTTCGTTCAAAGGCATAGTGGGAAATGATATTGGAAAGGCAGTTTAGGAGCAGATTTGGTGGTGGGAAGGGGCTCAGCAGTGCACGCTGTAGAGTCTGGGTGAGTAGTGGTGGACACTGGCTCACTGCCTGGACTCGAGTGGACCTTGAGCTCAAGGAGGAGTTGCACTGCGGCCAGGCATCCTCATTGAGGATGGCAGCTACCCGACTCAACTGACCGCTTAGGCCCTACCACTTCTGACATGCCATACTCAGTTCTGGAAGGCACATTTAGAGAGAGTTTTGCACAAATCAAGTTTCAATGGTGGGACATACCAGGCACAGAAGGGTATCTCACGTCTCCTTAGGAATCTTCCTTGTAGAACCCTCCATCAATTCAAGGTTGTCTACCTGAAACAGACTTACTTTTCCTTCTAAAGAGTCTCTGCCCTATCCCTTTTCAAACTCTTTCTCTTGGGGGCTTGAGACTGGGCAGTAAAAGCTAAGTGAAAGTATTACTGTGATTCCCCAGTAATATAAAGGTATGTGTGCATGCCGCATCTAATTTAACTGCCTGGAAACGGACGTTAACAGCAGACTGAGTTACACACGGCAGCACTGAACCATTTAGAAAGCCTAACACTTTGGTGTAGCTTCCTAAAGGAAACTTCCCTCTGCATTCCTCCTTGAATTGTTTCTCTACTGCTGCTGAAAAAGAGAAGAGACATGTCAGAGAAATTTGAATAGTTGGTTATATTAAGGAATTGTTAAATACTTGGATGTGATTCCGTGGTATGCTAGAGTAGTGAGAGTTGATTGTTACATTTCAGGAATTTTGCCAGCCAGTTGTTAAACACAGCCATTAAAAATTAAATTATACATACCCGAAGTTAAAGTATTACAATTAATGCTCAAAATATATCACTTTTTATTTATTTTACTATAATTTGCTTTATGGTAAAGTTATTTATGTCTAATGTGTCTGCATAGTGGAAGTCCTATAAAATGGTGTGCTGCATGTTGCTCCTCGAAGCCACGTTCAGTGGCGTCTTGCGGGTACCCTGACCCTGGCTGTGTTGGGAGTATTTACACCATGAGATGGAAATATGCAAAGACTGCATGTGAGGGCCTTGCCCCCGCCCTTGGCCCTGACCCAAGAACTGATTGTTAAAAACTACCAGCACACCACTTGGTATGATTGTGGTATTGTGGCTATATTTGTTAAAGACTTTCTTTACCTTTTAGAGATACGTACTGAAATAAGACAGGTCAAATATAACATCTAGAATTTGTTTCAAACATCCAGTGAGGCTGGGTATCGTGATTGCTGGGTCAGAGTGATAGGCACATGGGTTTCATTACACCACTCTCTCTACTTTTGTGTATATTTTAAATTTTCCATAACATAAAGTTAAACACATTAAATAATGTTACAAGGAAAATAAATAAGTTGTTTATACTCAGTAGACATAGAAATTCAGTCTGTCTGTTACGTGTCTGTTCCTCAAACTTTTAAGCTAACATTACTTTGATAAAATGTTATTTTCTAATTTTAGTGCCCTTATTTGTAACTGGTTCACATAGCTCATTGAGTTAAATGTCTGTTTCTTATTAAGTAAAATCAAGAAACCACTATGTGCAGTTTACCATACCCATAAGGGCAAAGAAACCCAATAAAGTCCTCACCAGGACACTAAGGAGCTCGCTCTTCACAGTGGGGGGGACATACATTTCTTGGGTTGCAATCCTGTCTGCAGAACCAGTTGTACAAATAGGGAAAAATGAATCGAGTTATTACTCAGAGGGCTACTTCAGGCTATGTGACAGCTGTGTGCCCTTTAGATTTATTTTCAGTCTAACCGATTTGAGTCATTTTCCAAGAAACAAGTGCTGTCAAGTGAATTGTCTTTTGTGCAGATGATGAGAGCCTCTCTGAGCATTGCTTCACTGATACAGTTGATGTGTTTGGAACTGTTGGCCTATGAATTAAATTATATCAATCCGATGACTTAGGTAGCTGTAGCCATGGACCTGGAGAGTATTGTGCTAAGTGAAATAAGCCAGTCAGAGAAAGACAGGTGCCGTATGATTTCACTTATACATGGAAGCTAATGAACAAAATAAACTAACAAAGTGAAGACAGACTCATGGATACAGAGAACAGACTGACAGCTGTGGAGGGGAGGGGGATGGATGAGAAGGGTGAAGGGATTAAGCAAAGAAAAAAAAAGACTCATGAATGCAGACAACAGTAAGGTGACTGCCAGAGGGAAAGCGGGTGGGGGAGGTAGGAGAGGGTAAAGGGGCATAAATGGTGATGGAAGGGGACTTGACCTGGGGTGGTGAGCACACAGTACAACATACAGATGATGTGTTGTAGAATTGTATACCTGAACCCTGTATAATTTTATTAACTAATGTTGCACCAGTAAATTCAATAAAATATTAAAGAGATTGAGAGAGAGAGAGAGAGCACGAGCCATAACCTACGTTATACACTGGCTACATTTCACAAAGAGTGCTCAGGCATAGTATTTTTTTCTAACATATCTAGACATCAAATGGAAAAGTTGTAGCATAAATTACTTAGCATTTTTTCTAATTTTGAAGTTTTTTAAAATTTCATTCTTAACATGAATTTGTAGTATAATAGTTTCTTCTTGTCTTTGATTATGTAATAATTCATACTAAGTCCAGTTGAGCAGAAAAACATGTTGAGTAAGGAATGCAAGTGGTCACCATGATTATCCCCTCAAACAGGATGGTGAGAAAATCATTAAGTTTTATAGTGGAGAGAGTAAGGGACATTAAGAGCCTTCAGGGGAAGAAGTCCATACTGTCTGTCCTGTAATTTTAAGTTTTGTGAGTCTCTGATCTGTTTAGAAATTCAGGCTGAGACCATTGTCTAGGTTTAACCACACACACACACACACACACACGCAAAATCAAGGTGTCAAGCAGTGAAAACAACAAATGTCACACTCAGGTAACCCAGGATCAGAATACCGAAAGGGAGTCTAGAACAAAACAGACTGAAATAGTAATTGAAATCAGGAAACCAGAAGTCAGCGTAGGATGGCTAAGCGAAGAGTCATAATTCCACCTAAGACAGAGAGAGGCAAAGGAATCACATGGAGAACCTGGGAGATTTTGACACTTGGCTGTAGTTTTTCCCATGTTAATTTCTTTGTATTGATAACCCTCAGCATCCTGTAGGGTCCCACGGCAAAGGCAATATCGGCCCTGAAAGAATTTCTTTGGAGTGTATAAATAGAAATCATGGTTCAAGATTAAGTTGGAGCATGGAGATTGAGTCATGATTGCTAAGGAAAAACACATGGTAAGGACTTAAGGTATAATAAGTCCTGTGATCTATTCACTCTCAATTATTTATTGAGCCCCTACTGAATAGGCCAGCTGCTGGGAATACATCAGTGAACCCCTACAGGGAAAAGCTCTCTGTTGTTGCCCTGGCCTCATGGCTCAGTTGGTCAGAGCATTGTCCCAATACACTAAAAGGTTGTGGGTTCAATTCCTAGTCAGGGCACATACCTAATTGTGGGCTCAATCAGTTCCCTGTTGGGGCATGTACAGAAGGCGACCAGTTGATGTTTCTCTCTCTTCCTCCCTCTCTCTCAAAACAAAAAAAAAGTCCTGTGTTCTTCGAGCTTACTGCCTCGTGGGTAGACACAGAAAACAGACAAAATAATTATATAGTACATTAAACAAAGATAAATTCCATAGAGAAAAACAAAACAGGAAGTATTCTTCAGATTAAATTTCCCAGGGATACATTTTCCAACTCTATCAAAGCCAGCAAAAAAAAAAGATTGATATTTATAAAAGTACAAAACATACCACATCTGAAATTCCTTCATGTTTTTATTAACTCTGTTAGTAAACCAAATAGAATCGCTTTTACTACAACCAGCAAGTTCAGAGCACAAATTAAAGTTGAAGTAGCGTGGGAGAGGGAGCAGCTTTTTAACACTGAAGCACAATTTAAAAATAGTCGCTCACGTGTTTGTTAGAGAGTTGGCCACTCGTGATCAGGAAGGCAGTGAACACCCACCACAGGGAGGGTGGAAGTTATCTAAAAACATCTTCTAACACAGTTTACCTCCCGTTGGGCAAATGGAAGCCAGTCAAAGAGGTGGTGTATGTGTGCGTATTCTATAACATACGACTTTTTATTTAAGCAACTTGATTGCCTTCATAAAAAAATGACGTCTTTAAATGGAAATTTTAGGAAATGAAGGTATTAGGTGAACTCCTTTACATAGGAGACAGATTCAGGCTACATTTAGTTCTTTACTTTAAATAACTTATTTTTCCCCAAATTACCAAGTGCAAGCCTTTAAACCCAACACTGGCCAGGGTCGGCAGGAAAAAGGAGCAGTCTCACAAACTCATTCTTATGTTTCCCGCTCCCTAGGCGTCCAGCTTGTATATCCAGCTGCCTGCTCGACCTCACCACCTAAATGGTTCAGAGGTACTGCAAACTTGGCATTTTAGAAATCACACTCGTCACCCTCCCCTCCACTGACCAATTTCACCATTGACCCTGTGGCCAAAACTAGGACGGTCACTTGTCCTTGACTCCTGGCTCTCCGTAACAGCTAGACAGCCAGCAGTCCTTCTGACCAGTACCTGAGTCACTGTAGAATCCATGCCCAAAGCTGTTAAGCAGAGTAGCTGCTAAAGGTTCTTAAAAGTGATGGTACTTAAAAATGCTTAGAAGTATCTGCTTTTATTCCCAGTAATGTCTTAACACAGCCTTGTTTCTTGTTGTGCCCCTTGGACTACTGATCTGGTCTTCTCCCTATGTCATGCGTTCCCTCCTCCTGATGAATCCTCCGTGTTCCTACCAAAGGGGCAAACCCTCTACCTCTAAACCCAGAGTTTTATGCTGGCCAGACCCTGTCGCTCCCTTGCATGAAAACCTTCACTGACTCTCTAGCACGGTGCCCGTGCGTTTTCATGGTCTGGACCTGAATAGCCTTTTTGTCTCGTCTTCAGCTTTACTACTGGTTTCTCTCAAAAGCAACACTCAGTCAAACCTTAGTTATGTCAAACACCCAGCAAGGGTATAAAATCGTGATTGTGTTAATAAGTCAGCCTCGATTCAGAGGAAAGAGCAAAATTTACCAGATTGCTCATTGGTCTTTCAGTTTCGCCCATCCCACTGGGTTCCTCTCTCCTCTCCCCATCTCTCCCATTAGCCAATACTTGTCAGATTTTTCCATGTGTGGGGATTAAAAATTAATTTTTTTCCTGCCACCTGCAAAGTTTTTCTAGCTGGGCTAATAACTCAAAAGAAGTATTAACAGGAGAAAATCAAATTTTAAATTCCTCCATTCCTGGTCATTTTCACTGATATCCCCCATCACTGCTGGTCCTCACTAATGTCTTACTGAATTACTATGGTCAGGTCCTACCTTGCCTTCATCCTGTCCCCTGACCTTCTACTGCCCCAGTGAATCTCACATGCCCTACCAGGTTAATTTTCCTAAAGCACTGCTTACATTCTGTTTTAGAATCAATCATTGTTTTCTTTTATGAGTCAAGTCATACATTTCATTCTGGAATCTTAAGCCCTAAATGTCCTGACTGCCTCACTTATCTGTGAAGTCATCTCCCTCTGGTTATAAAGATTCTCTCCTCAATGGGACCTGCTGCCTCATTGCTCTCACTCACTCAGGACCTCCCTGCTCTTGCCCTTCTCCAGCTGGACTTCTTTCTGACCCAGCTGCTGTGTATCCCGAGAGGCTCGAGGTGCACATCACCCGCGCTGCCTTCCCCATTCCCTGAGTGTAACTGTTGGCATTGGTGAGAGGCAGTTTTGGGTGATGGGAAGAACACAGTGTTCAGTGTCAGTTACGGGGTTGAGCTCTTGATTGCTAAACATGTGACTTAGGCTGCTTTTTTTTTTTTACTCTCAGAGCTGGTATTCTTGTCATAAAGTCAAGTTTAAATGGCTTAGGGGGGAAGAAATGCTCCACAAACATGAAAGCATTATGCAGCTGTATCTCATCGTTTCAACTATACCTTGATTATATATCTTCCTGTTCCCTATTCACTTTGTGTGTGTTCACCATCTTTAACAAGTGCTTTAAGGGTAGATATCAGGTAAAATACCCAAACAATTCTTAATTACTCATTACTATTCTTTCTTGTCCTGTTCAGCCCACACCACAGCAAATGTTCAATAAACACCCTTTTGTCAAGAGAATCCACTGCATACAAGTATCAGCTCTATAGTGAAAGCATAGTACCTGGTGCAAGGAGACAGTAACAGGAAGACAATGAGGTGGCCAGAGAAAAGTAGACTGACTGGGGGACTAGCCTGCCGCAATACTGACTTCCTTTATATGTCCAAAGACAAGCTCAGGTTTTAGACCTCCTAGGCACATTCTTCAGCCTTTTTAGACAATGGTGGTAGAATTGCCTCAGTTTCTTAGGAATAACACGGTTCTTACACAGAGGTAGATTCTCACATGTGTGTTGAATTCACTATTCACCTAATTTTCATACTATTATGCGTGCACATACTCAAAATGTTTATACACACATATGCATGTCGATGAATTGCCTGTCAATGCTATTTATTCATAGTTTCGGTCTTCCTTTTAAATTTCATTCTCACGTGTAGCAGCAGTGTGTCTGCTTTGCAGAGTAGCACTGATGTTCACATTTGAAGGGTGTTTGCGCAGTGTCTGATGGGGGTACCTGATCGTGTGCTGAAGTCATGGGCAGTTCAGGGACTACCTTATTTATCTAGGTTGCTGAGAAATTGTCCATAAAAGTATTGCATTGTATATAATATTAAACTTACTTAAGTACTGCTTACAATTAAAGATAAAGAATAAAAATAAAGAATAATCATGAAATGAGAATTTACTTTAGTTTTGCACAGGGGTGGTCTAGCCCCCTCTCACAGGCAGCCCCTAGGAAATAAGGGTATGTAGTGGAACGCAGGAACTTAGGATTCTGTTGCCAGTGGAAACCGGGTCCTGGTGGCTGTTCAAGAAAAAGCATTTTCAGGGACTCACATGGAAGGGTGAGGTCTGGTGGTAAGGTTTATTTGGGTGTAAATATAAGGCTTCCCCCAGGTTCCCAATGTCTCATCTCTGTTTGTCCCACTGTGAACAAAGTCCAGCCTTGTCTTCATCTAGCCCAGCACAAAGGCCAAGGTTCAGAAATTCTGTGCCACTGATTCAGTCTATGTCTGTCCCCATCTGGCTAGTGTAGTCTGTTCTCAGCTGCGCTCTGGCTGGCTCTCTGTGCACAGCTTGGAGTGTGCAAGGCTGCTGGACACCAGGCCTGACCGCAGGTACTACTAGGGCTGCATGGCTGCTACGGAGAAAGAATGCATGAACAAAAAGGGCGAGCACTTGTTACAGGGCGGGGGGATGGGAGGGAGAGCACTTTGTTAAGCTTGGGTTATATTACCTCAGGCTTGGGAAGGACCAGGCACCCTTTCAACTTCCCAGTTTTTCATGGGCTTCTGATGGGTCCACCCCCTGACCGATCTATATCCTAGATCTTCTGGGATTTTGCTGTGTGCCTTATCCAATCCAAACCTTTTCCCAGGCTAGGTACCTCCCCATTATGGTTGTCATCTTAGTTCTTGCTGTGCATGCCTTGTAATAGAAGCACCTTCTCTGGCACCACCTTGGCTTCTACTGGGCATGTGCGCAGCAGAGGACTTTCTCTGCTGTTTTTATTCCTTCCCTGCCACCTTCAGGGGATCAGGTCCTGAGGATGGAGAATGCCCTGGGGAGTATGTGAAGCTGTAAGTTCCTAGTGAAGCAAGCTAGCTTAGTGTTTGATGCAGTTCCCTAGCCCTATTATTTAGGTTCAACAATATCCAATTCCCTTTGCTCCCTTTATTAATGTCTAGCTACCTATGCTAACAATTCTACCTAGTGTCCATCTTAGAAGAGTAATAAATTGTGACAAGTCTTGGTGATAAACTATCCTTGGACAATAAGAGTAATCATTAGGCCCTGGCCAGTGTGGCTCAGTTGGTTAAGCCTTGTCCTGTGAACCAAAATTTGGTCACAGGTTCAAATCTCGGTCAGGGCACATGCCTAGGTTGCAGGTTCAGTCACTGGTCAGGGTGCCTACAAGAGGCAGTTAGTTGATATTTTTTTTCACATCAATGTCCTCAGATGAGGATTTTTTAAAAAAAAGGAATAACCATGAGATCCTCGAGTCACTGAGTCTTTCTACTCAGTTAAAAAATAAACTAATCAAACAGCAAAATTTGTTCCTGTTTTCAGGGAGTTTATAATTTACAGTAGAATAAAGGGAGTGATGGTGACCCCAGCAAAACAACTAAGAAAAACGAGATTTGCTTATTACATTTGAAGCAAAAGGTACATTTCTCTAAAGCCAGTCGCTAAGGAGTCGATTGTTTTGTTGGAGAGTGGGTTTGCTAGCATGATAACGACAGTTTATCCCTGTTTTGCACCCAGCCAGCAGGCTGGGTGGGTGAGTGCTCGCATTTCAGACGAGCCAGCCTGGCTGTGAGAAGATATTTGCGCAGATGATTGGGGGAACTGCCAAACAACAAAATGAAGACTCTGCTTTTGAAGTTCCTCGTATGACTGCTTTTATGAAATTGGTGTTTCTAAGGGAGTGGATTTTTAAATGAGATTTTAATGGCACCTCAGCTAATTCCAAACGTGTTCTTTCATTTTTCTTGGCTTTCACAGTGGGATCATGTTTAGTTTCACTTCCTGGTTTGTCCACACAAGCCTGTTGCTGGGAAATATTTAAATAAAATGTTTATGATAGAAGAACATTGTTTTATAATAGGTAAGAGAATTTTGGTTTGATTGAGATACAGTTCATATGGTAACTTTGATAGACATAAGATTTCTGGTGCCTAAACTTGTAAATCAGTTGCTTAGAGAAAACTCTTTGAAGAAAAAAAAAACCTCTTTGGCACTGAATTTAGTTATCTTTAATTATTTAAAGTCATCTACCACACTGTTTGAGTAGGCACCAGTTGTGACACAGACGAAATGTTTGCCCACAACTGGAGTAATTCTCACTTGATTTCAAACAGAGGTTTGATGGCACAGTGAATGACAGTGCCTAATGCTTTTTCCAGAAGGGCCCAGTGTAGTCTTGAGATGGTCCCTTGCTAATGGTGTGTTCGACGTGGCCTCCAGAGCATCTAGCACCCTTTTTGTGCATGTGTTTGAAATGACTGTTCTTGTGTGATATGGCAGTACATGGAATATTTGGTTATGAATTCTAAAAGCCCTATTTTTACCACAAAGTATCTAATTTTACCAAAGTATTTAGGTACCACCTAGTATAAAACAACAACAAAAAAAAACCACCTAATAAAATCCATTTCTCTTTTGAAAACATCAGCTAAGACTCTCTAGAAAAACCTGCTCCCTCAAAATCTAATTGCTTCAACCAGTTACATCATTTTACTGGCTAATCTGATAGTTTAATTTTTTAAGCATAACTATTTTTCTACTTGAAAATTTCTACTTGAATTTTGAATTTAATTTACATTTTATTTTACAGGGGGATGTGATATATACCCTAATGTAGAATTAGGCTTCCTGCTCTCATTCTCTAACCCCCTTCCTGATGCTTTCAGACTGATTTCCTTAACATACAATCATATGCCTTAAATTTGTTTGTTCATGATGCCTCTGTCATATACTGTCAGTGATGCCCTACTGCTTGTATGATCAAAGCTGATTTCCTTTCTGCCCTCATAAGAATATTCAGCTATTAATTCTAAAAGTGATATTTTTATCCCAAAACAATAATTTCTCAGGTGCCTGTTACATGCTAAGGTCTGAGCTATGTCTTGAAAAGTTCTTAGCCGAACATTCCAGACCTTCTTTAATATTTGACCCTAATCTACTTTCTTATCTTCATTATTTCTGTCTCAAAAGCACCACTCCATCTGCATGTCTCATAACTAACTCCTTAAATTCCTCTTGGCTTCCTTCTACCTTCTTCATTTGTTTCTCCGTTCCTCCACATTAAAATATTTTTTTGCCCTATTATTAACCCCTTTTCCCTTCACCTCCCACCTATATAAATTCTATGCATTTTTCTTGGCCCAACTTGTAACTCCTATGCCATAGCTATTATTCCTTTAGCATATATTGCCTTAAGACACAACTATGTAATTTATTTGTTTGACCTTTCTAATATTCATGCTTTATTTCACCAAGGCATGAGCCCCTTTTGAGGGTCCTGCCTGAGTTTGACACCTTTGTATCCCCTATAGCATCTTGGATGATCTTTGCATCTTTGCTTCTAGCAGAAGCTAGTCCATGATTGTTGAGTACACCTCGTGTCAGAGTGGATGCAAGATAAGACATTCCTCTCACACTGTCTCTTGGGAACCACCTCTCTGACCATGACTCGCGTTGATGGTACCTAGGGTCCTCTTCATTTCTAACTCTGTTCAGCTAACAGTGACTAAGTTGTTGCCTTCCTTGGATAGATAAGATTTTTCCACAGTAAAAACAGATGGTGTTGTCAAATATAAATAGAAAAATATTATTTCTTGCAGTGGGTAAGGAAAAAAAGATACAGAAAAAAAATAACACCATTAGCTGTCTTGGCACAATCTTTCCGCCTTTCAAGTTCGGTTGCTTAGAAATATCTATAGATCCATTTGCTATGCTCAAAAGAGAAACTTAAATTTGACTAGAGATTATGCGTGTTGTGCAGCTGAATTTGTCACTAAGCCAGACAAAGCCCAACCCTGATTTACAAGTCATGTGTTAAGCTTCTAGATTGGGAGTGTGGCTTCTGTCTCCTGGGAAGCCATGAAAACTCTAAAATTCCCATGGAGAACCTGGTTTCTCTCCTTCGCTAACACCAAGTGAAGCTGCAGGATCCTGCTGAGCTCTGAAGCCCAAATGTGAAGAAAAACCTACCTGTCACCTTCTTTGGAATCTGGGATTTCTACCTGATTTCTATTAGTTGTTTGTGGGTTCTTTTAGAAGCCTGACCTTACTCTACCCCTTCAGTGTGCCCTGAGCCACCTCCAATTATTCTTAATGCTGTGGCTGAGCTAAAACCCTCTTCTCTGCTGATAGGGCTCAAAGGGAGTCTTTACTTGCTAAAGGATTCAGGGACCTTTGCACATCACGTAGAATTTGGTGAATTGAAGTAAAAGGGATGCAGCTATAATAGGAAGGTGTTATGGTGTTTGCTAAAAGCAAGGGAGTCTAATTTTTATTTTGTCTGTTCATTTACTACATTTTATTACATTTATTGTGGTGTCATTGGTTAATGAGATTATATAGGTTTCAAGTGTACATTTCTGTGATACGCGATCTGTATATTGCATGTATGCCCAGCACCCAAGGTCAAATCATCTTCCTTCACCATATATTTGGTCCCCTTTACCTTTTACTGCCCCCCACCCCTTTCCTTCTGGTAACCACCGTACTGTCATCTGTGTCTATGAGTTTTTGTTTGTTTGTTTTACTTGTTTGTTCATTTGTTGCTCTCAGTTTTCTATCCCACATATGAGTGAAATCATATGGCTCTTAACTTTTTCTGACTTACCTCATTTAGCATGATGTTCTCAAGGTCCATCCACATTGTCGCAAATGGCAGTATTGCATCTTTTCTTATGGTTTAGTAATATTCCATGGCATGTGTGCCACGTCTCCTTTATCCAGTCATCTATCAGAGGCCATTTCAGGTGTTTTCATATTTTGGCCACCATGAATGCTGCTACAGTGAACACAGGGGTGTACATTCTGTACACATAAGTTTTAAACTTTTGGGGGTAGATACCCAGAAGAGGAGTTGCCAGGTCACATGGTAACCCTGTTCTTAGCCTTTTGAGGAACCTCCATACTGTTTTCCATGGCGGCTGAACCAGTCTACGTTCCCGCCAGCAGAGAAGGAGGGTTCCTTTTTCTCCACAACCTCCCCAACACACATTCACTTAATATTTAATAGCAGCTTCTACCTGCTGAGCCCTGGGCATACAGTGATGAGCATGATACGTGTAGAACAGACCTCACAGAGCTTATAGTTTAGTGGGAGAGAAATAAACCTTCATCAAACTACTACAGTAAGGTGTGTGGTAAGAGCTATGAAAGCAAGGGCTGGGGAACTAAAAGCATGTTATGAAGGGCCTGGTTGGAGTGGTCAGGGAAGACATCCCTTGGAAAGTAACTTCTATAAGTCGTTGACTCAGGATGGCGATGGCTTAAATGTCTACACTGGGCCTGGAAGGTGAACTTGACCTTCTAAGTGGGCTGCTTGGCACAGTTTCAAATTGCAACTGCTTTGCATAAGAATTAGCTCTTGTGCAGAAACTATTCTTACACAGTGACATATTATGAGTGATATAATAAGACGTATGTATTTGGTCTTTGCCCCTGGTTCCCGACATAGAGCTCCTAAAATCCTTGGAATGTCCTGGTAGGAGCACCTTTTGTACTCATAATGAGCCCCTTCCATCCATACCTGAGTGTGTGCTAATGAGGTGACTCTTGGTTGGCCTCTGGATAGCTTCAGGATGGCAGCTGGTCTCCAGAGGACCCAGTCATATGATTTGAGGATTGGAACTTTCAGGCTACCCCTGACCTCTGAAAAGGGGAGAAGGGCTGTAAATTTTCAATAACCAATGGCCACCAACTCAATCAGTCATGCCTGTACAATGAAACTTCCATAAACACCCCTAAAAACAGGGTTGGGGAGCTTCTAGGTTGGTGAACAGATTGGAGTGCCAGCAGGGTGGAGTACTTGGAGAGGGGCTGGAAGCCCCACCCCTCCCCCTGCATATAATATCTTACCCAAGGCATCTCTTTCATCTGACCTTTCCTAAGTTGTATCCTTTTCAGTGAAACAGTAATGCTAAGTAAGATGTTGTCCTGAGTTCTGTGAGTTGTTCTATGTTCTAGTGGATTATTGAATTTATTGGATTATTGAATTAGTTGGAGGAGGTTGTGGGAACCCCTGCATTTGTCATCAAGTCCTACAGAAGGGTAGGTAATCTGGGTACTGGGACTTGTGACTGGCATCTGAAGTGGGGACAGTGTTGTGGGACAAACCCTTAAACCTGTGGAGTCTGACACTAACTCATGTCAGAATAGGGTCACACTGTAAGATACCCGGTTCATGTGAGAGAGAACATCATGTCAGAGAAAAAGACATTTGGCTATGTTTATCCTAAATGTAAACCAGGCTTTGTTCTGCTCCAGCAGAGGAGCCAATGGAAACCAGTGAGTTTGGCCAGTGGCCACTAACCAAGTTGCAAATATGAAGCATTGATTTTAACACCAAGGTGAAAATGGACTTTTTACCTGAAATAATAGATTACATAAGAGCCCGTTCTTTCAAAACTGACCTGTTTCTCTTACAGCATTCTGGCCCAGGGATTCACTTACCACGTATTCCTTGGGGGCGGAAATAGGAGCATGAAGAGAGAAGCAGTGTTGGCCGACTGGAATGTTTCGAAAGGTTTTCTCTGGTTTGGGCAAGTAGACAGGTTGCACTTCATGGGAACTGTGAGCCAAAGGTTGTGGGTCATTTTGTTTGTTGTTTGTTTCTTTTGTTTTAAATCCCCAATTGAGCAAATATAAACGGTCTGTTATCAGTCCACTATTGCAAGGTTGTTTTGGAGAAATTGTTCTACTCAGGTTTTCCTCTCACAGTGCAATTCGGTGTTTGGCCCACATCGTTCTACCTGGACCCCTGGGCCTTTTTGCAAAGTTCCTTTTGACTTTAGTAGGATTTGAAAGTTAGGAGGTGTCAATGACCTTGTAACACTTGCTGTTTTGTTTCCTTGAAACCCAAGTAGGGATAAATAAAGCTCACTTCATGGGTTGTTTTGTTTTAATTTAAGATCATGTTTCAAAACCATCCCTTTTTAAAATTACTTGATCAGCAAAAGAATTGTCCTTCTTTATGAGTTCCCCTTTACATTTATGTGCCACTGTAATGACTCCAAAATACTTCCATAATATTTATTTCACCACTAAATCAACTCTCAGGGCCGGTATGATGGTGCATGTTTTAAAACCGAGGATAGGAGGGCCTGGGCTCCTGAGGGCTCCAAGCCCATGCAGGTGGCCATGGAGGCAGGCCTGGGACTCCTGGCAGGACACATTTTCCACCCTGCAACCACGGAAAACCAGCCCCTACCTCCCATTCACACTTGAGTGGAAAAGCTGAGGCTTCACGCAATCGGCAACAAGGCCCCTAGGGTTGGGAGAAGCAAAAGGTATACAAACAAAGTTGGGCAGTTCGCACTTGCCTGAAGCAGCTCAGAATGTTTCCTGGGTACACATCGGCAGGAGGAGCAATCACTCTGTATCCCCAGAACTGACTGCCATGATAATGACTGCTATTGACCAGGAAGTAGAAGGAAATCTCTGTAAAAAAGCCCAGTATCTGGGAACACAGATACAAGTAACATGTAGAGACAGAGCTGGAGGCTTTAAAAATCCTTCCCCTGTAGTTGAAACTGTATCAGAATCCACGATGTAGGCAGCCTGAGCTGAGGTGAGAGGTGGTTGTACTAACTTGGGAGATTGTGTGCCCCCAGTGAGCCACGTGGTGCAGCATCCTTTCTTCCTGTTCCCGCTCCTCTCCAGTGAGTGATGGCCAGAGTGGTTGTGAATGTGTAGTTCAGTCTGCCCAGCCCTTTGGGATCAAACTCTAGGTTCCTGAGCAGGAAATAGCAAGATTGAATAAAACAACAGGAGAAGCTGGATACCTTTTGAACAAGTTTAGTTGCCAAGCCTCCCCGACCCCTTCCTAAGACATTATTTTGTCTTTATAATAACAAAGAGCACATCAGGGAGCTCTCTGGCTGCCATATGGAAGCGGGACTAAGAAGGGCAAGAGAGGGGGGATATTTCAGTTTTTCTCCTCAAAGATGGAGCAGGCTCCACCCTAGGCAGTGGTACTTTTGTTGCTGGTGGAAGCAGAGCTCTTCCGTGGGATCATGAGAAAAGCATTTCAAAGACCCTCCCACAGTAGATTGTGGAGTGGCAAGATTTATTCAGGTGGAAATAGAAGGCTGCACCTATGTCCCATCTCTGTCTGCCTTGCCATGGAAAAAGTCCAGCTGTGCCTTCAGCAAGGCCAGACAAAGGCCAGTGTCCAGAGTTTCTGTCTCATTGTTAAGGCTTTGGCAGTCCCAGTCCCTATCCACACAGCTTAGCACTATTCCTGGCTGTGCTGCTCTCCCCAGGCTCCCACCTGCAGCCTGCATTTGAAGTCCATGGCTGCTGGCTGCGTGGTTGCTAGACCCACATGGTTACTATGGAGAGAACACACAAAGGAGGTGAGCGCATATTCCCTGGAGAGAGAGGAGATGGGAGGGGAGGGGAGGGGACTTCTTCAGGCTTGGAATGGACCAGGTGCTTTTCCGAAATAACCAATCAACTTCCCAAACCTTTACAGGCTTGCGCTGGGCTGGCCTCCTGATCAGTTGATCCCTTTTCCAGGTTCAATGACAGGCCTGTATGGTCACCATTTTGGCTCCTATTGCACATGCCACACAGAAGCACCTCTCTCTGTGCTATTTTGACTTGTACTGCACATGTGCTTTTCCCCCACCTTCCTGCATAGTCTGGGCGAGTGGACCAAGGGAGATTGAAAAGCCGTCCTTCCTCATTGTGTTGGGGAGGGAGAGTTGTTAATACCCTTTGGGGGGCAATGCTGAGATCCCCTGGAGTGTGTGAAACTGTAGCTTCCTGGCTAAATAAGCAGGCTTATGCTCCCTGGTTGATTATGCTCAACAATATCTGATTCCCTTTGTTTCCCTTCTTCATTAATAACTAGCTAACTATCTACAGTAGGAATATCAGAAATGCAGAAGGGGCTAGCTAGTTTAAGAAAAGAACTGACCTGACTGATTTGAAGAAATGGAGAGTAGGAAGGCTTTGGGGTTGGGTGCCTGAGCTCTTGATATTGCTAACACCATTCAACATCATTCAGCTATCAGTCTTGATGTTGCTATCAATAGTCAGGGACCCCAAAAGAACAAGTTTTGTATGAATGTGAGCAGAAATGGCAGATTCAATTGGAAACATGCTAAGTTTGAGCTGCTTCCACACATCTCAGTGGATTGCTGGAATGATGTTGGGACATGAGCCAGAGGTTTAGGATTAGGGAGATGGGCTTACCTTTTCCTGATAGCTTGGTAATCATCTACACAGATGATCATTAAGAGCAGAGGATGTCACCCCAGGAGATATAAGCATCTACTGGCTGAGGACTGAATCTGTTGAACCCGATTCCTTTAGGGATGGGTTTGTACAAATACAAATAGTTCCCAGTTACCTTTTTACCTTCAATTAAAATCACTGCTTTCATTAATTATATGCTTGATCTGATGACCTTATTTTCTTGCTACAACCCACTTTTACTTTCTTTTTAGCAAGACCGATTTATTAGTTGCCAGTGGAAGATTATTCAGTGCTCTCTTTCTAGGAAAACGTACACCATTCTTGGAGTTAATGCTTTTCCTGTGCTGTCACTTCCTTCCTGTAAAGTCCTGTCCAATTCTCACCACTCCGGAGGAGTCTTTTCAGGGTAGGTCTCCCATAGCTCCAGCTGCAGTTAATCAACTCCTAGGCTATTGAAATGTGGGAAGTGGAGGGCCTCTCCATCATCTGGCTCTCTGATATTACAAGGGAGGAGGGTCAGGTCAGGTGAGGTAAGATGACTTGCCCTACATTACACTCTCAGTTAGATGTAAAGTAGGGAGTAGAAGTTGGGTCTTCTGACACTGTGTGGGTTGACTGACCTAACAGATTGACTTCTTAATAAAAGATTAACAAGAGGATCAAATACTTTTCAAAATCATTAAAATTTATTTGTGATTCTTATAAACATGTGGGTACTTTCATGATTATTTTGCGGAATAAAAGATCTTATGTGTGTTTACCTGGGCAGTCACTGGAAGATTTTGAATGTGATAACTTCGCAAGTGGCCATTTATCTAGTATAAATAATCTATGTCTTTTTCGGACAGACTAATAGGATCGTATCTCTCCCACCCAGATCCTTCTAATTCAAGGTAACAAAATTGATAATTAAATATATAGTATTTATTATAATAACCTATGAACTGTAGACAAAGCAAATTTGACACAGGAAAATTATGTTTGGGTGTGTTGGCCTGTTTTTAGTACATTAAGGCTCACTATATATTTAATTTGTATAATTCATTTCTATTCATTTAAAACCAGTCAGAACAGTTTTTCATGATTATAGACTTTTGTTTGTTAAAATATATGAAACATAAAATTTACCATTTTAATCACTTTTAAGTGTACAATTCTGTGACATTATGTACTTTCTCATTATTGTGCAGCTAGATTATATAGAGATTTACATATTTAAATATATAGGTCTATACATTCAGAACACGGCCTCTGCCTGGGTGACATTGGCCGCACCTGTCTTGTCTGCGGCATGGACCTTGACTGGGGAGATAGGCAATGCATCAGAAAGGGGCGGTCACTTGCACCGGTTAATGTTTTTTTTTAAGTTGCATCACTGTATTATTTTGGCTTCACAATACTTTGTCTTCCCTATGGGCCATATATTAAATACTTGAGGTGATGTACATGTATATTTCATAACACTGGAATAGTAACTGGAGTCATGTGATATAATGCAAAATCTAGCATGGAAATTACTAATTCAACGGGAGAACCTAGCCCCCTCACATCCACTGTAGTTTCCCTTTACAGGATAATACTTTAAAACCAACCTTTAAAGGATTAATTTTAGATATAGCTACTACTCTGTTAATAAATTACCATTTATGAATACTTGGTACCTGTGGCTGTGCTAATAATAAGCAATTGATTTATAGTTACCTCATTTATCTCATGAAACAGCTTCATTAATATCTATTTTACAGATGAGGAAATTGATACTGAGCTTATCTAAGGTCAAGCAGGTGGTAAATGACACAGTCACAACTTGTACTTAACCTTTCTGCTACACTCCCTTTCAGGTCTCTCAAATATTCCTAAGAATTTGAGGATAAGAACGAGGCCTAACAAAGTAACATATTGGAAGTAACAACAAATTGAGGCCACGTGGCATTCCTTTATTAAGTCACTCAGAAAGAAGGTCACATTTCAGTGATCTGGTATTAATTTATTTAAACCGCATTTTAATAGGAAGGCAGGAAGGAAATCCACGTAAAACAGTATTTAAGTACAGATTAAACTTCCATGATTCCTCTTGTCATTAAATGGGTGGGTAAATGTTTCTCTGTAAGATATGCGAACAGGACGCAGCCCTGCTCTAGTTCCCTGACCGTCTATCTTAATTCCTTAATACAGACGGGCAAGATGGAGGGAGCACTTGTTTCACTAAATGGAATACTGAGTGATGAGCTAGAACAATTATACATCTGATCTTTTTTTAGATAGTATCTTGTAGTCTCTCTAAAAGACAGATTGCTGATTTTTTAAAAACAGAGATGTCATACTGTATTTAAAACTCCATTTATGTAGCTCATTGGAGAGGCGGTGTAGCAGATGGCTCTTAGAGGTGGTGTGAATTCTTAGTGTGCTTTGTGAGCTTGAGCAACTTTCTCGGTTTCTCCAGGCCCCAGCTTCCTCACCATTAGAGCTGAGGTCACAACACCTCAGCAAGCACAGTCAATCATAGCCTCTGCTTTCCATCTCCTGCCATCTTTTCCCGTTCAACAAATAATTATTGAGAATCTCTTGTGTATTAGGTCCCGTCCTATGCACTGAACTCTTCTAAGAGGTCAGAATGAGAGGCAGGAAGGTATCTAACAAGCTCTCTCTGACACAGTTTAGTAGAAGTATAGTAGAACTATCAGCACTTTATTAATGCTGAAGAAGCATGAGGTATGGAGCAGCTACATTTTTAGGGGTCAGCAGGCAGTTTAAAATGAAAAAGATGTTCATTTTAAACATCTTTTGTGCTTAATGGTCACTTACTACTTAGCGAACATTAAACCTTTGTAATTCGTGGCCCTAAATTAGCTCAACCTAAACATGAGGCTGATTTGCAATGCGTGATGACTTGATTTTCGTCATTGGGTTAAGAATATGTTACACCAGATGTAGCGATCTTTACAGTGCTCCTTGTCGGAAGTTGTTGATTTCATTAGGCTGAAACCGTCCAAAAACATGCAGTGTCGTCAGTTTGATTGTAGTTCATGGGAATTTGGAATTACAGTGCATATAGAGCACCAACTGTGTGGCACATCCTGGGGACACAAGAAATGTCCTTGCTGTCCTGGAGCCCCTGGTCTTGGGGGAGGGTGAACAGGGCAAGATACACCCCATCCTTGTTGGGTGATAAGTTGATAACTCTGCTGGTTCCAGCATTTTCCCTGTTTCACTATGCTGTTAACTTGTGCAAAAGAAGAATCATAATATTATAATTTGATAACATATTAATGTCATTCAGGAATGCTGTGGCATATTTCCAGTAATTCATCCCTGATTCAGGATGACTCACCATCATTATAAAGCAGCCAGTCATGCTGAATTTGACAGCCGTGCTCTGTTCAGATTCATTAGATGTCATGTTTGGGGGGAAGTTGGCAACTATGAATTTTTCTCCTTTCTTCCTAAGGGTGAAGGCTTAACCCTTAGCCTCTGCTTCTGAATCTCTGTGTCTGTCATAGGGTGATGGAAATGAGTGAGGCACTGTCCCCACCACTTGTTCTGCCACCCTTCCAGGACCACTGTGTGAGTGCACCAATGGTGTTCACAGGCCTCCCCCTCCGTACCCTGGATTCCTAACTGGGTCTTATGTTGTTGATCTGGTATTTGTTCACTCAGTAGTTACTTCCTAATTTTTTTTTTTTTATGCTGGGGACAAGGACAGGGCTGAGACATGGGGTCTCTCTTGGTGAGCTAATTACTTGTTACCCAGGGCAGGCTAATGATTTGATGCCACTTCAAACTGTTACTCGGTAAATACTTGTTCAATGCATTTTTAAGAGAGGAAGACAAGCACTCTTTGAGGGGGAAGGGAGTAGCCAAAGAGGCCCTCTGTCCCTCTCTGCCAGTTCCCAGGATCTCAACTGCCCAGAAAAAGAATAGCAGGCTCCTTATCTTTCCTTCCAACCACGTTCTGTACAATGCCTGAGAAAAGTTCTGGTAGATACTATTTTTGTTTAATCTAGTTAAGTTTCCAGAGATGTTTTCAACATCCTGTTGATGAATCAGTGCCTGGAAGCCATGGTAATTATCCAGGCCCCTCAGTCTAGAACTGGGAAGAGACATTGGGGTAGGTGCAGGGATAATGCTCCCGTCCTCAAGGAACTTGAGGCAATAGCTCTGATATGCTGTAAAATGGTGTGAGAGAACTATTAGTCAAGTATCCTAGGAGCAGAGATGGAAGAGCAGTGGATTCAGCCTGTAGAGCTCAGGGTGGCTCAGGGAGGCAATTCTTGGAGGTGATCCCAGGTGGGGCAGATGCTAAAGTGAAATGTTCCTTTCAAACTGATGAAACAGGAAACTTTAATTTCACATTACCTTAAAGCCTTAAACTTACGGAGCTACACAAAGCGAAGTGAGTAACTCTGGCATTGCAGTGATTCTGGCCATATCTGACGACCTGCAACATGACATCAAGTGACTACGAGGAGGCTCTGAACTTCTTGCTAAATCTTAAATTTTAAAATTGTATTTATCACCCAAATGGAAGGCCATTTTCAAATTCCAAAAGTTTATAGTAGTTCTTTGCTTTACAGCAAAAGAGTTGTTTTGTCAATCTCCATTATTTCTACTGACAAGCAAGGAGTAAAAGCATTCAGACGTCTCAGTTTTCACAGTGAAAACCCAGGGCCTTTGTTTCCCTCTCAGAAGGCTGACCGCCCCTATTGCTCCCTAATCTCTTTGGGGGGAACCTTCAGAAAGGAGCTGTCATTTGAGAACAGGAATTCTCACTGTTTCTGCTTGGCTTCCAGATTTGGAGATGACTTTCTGGAATTGACTTTCTAAGTGAAAATATATGTCTCGTGTCCTGCTTATGGGGAAAGGACATGTGGTTGAGGGAGCTTTCTAACACTCATTAGCCTCGCAAACTGGAGAAGCTGCTGCCGCCACCACTGGCTGGACAGCTGGGGCTGTCAGAACCACTGTGCGTCCCAGTCCTGTTTTTTCCCTGCCTGACATGGACTGGGTATTCTGTTCTCAGAGGCTTCGCCACTTAGTGCCTTCACATTCTCATCCTTGCAACCTGCACTTTTGTTGGCTGCCCAGGGAGGAAGCAAGGCGGTAACTTTCGCTTTAGTTTCTAAAATTAGTGATTTGGCTTTTTTGCCTTGGTGAAGAAACTGGACTGCATTTTATTGTGTTTTCTGGTGTTCTTTTTTTTAACTTGACAGCAGTGGCTGCATTCTGAGATGAAAAGTTGTCATTATGAAAGAGCTCTCATTAAGTTCTACGTTTACGAAGGGGGCACCCAAAAAACCCTGGAATTTATTTATAAAAAATTTTGTATTCTTACATGTTTAAACTTCAGTCACCTTCAAAGTACTCTCCATTTCATGCAATATACCTATTGAGACATTTTTTCCACTGCTCAAAACAGTCTTTGAACTTGTTGATTTTGATGCCTTTTAGTGCTTCTGCCATTTTTTGTGTCACCTCTTCCACATCAGCAAAACCTTTCCCTTTGAGGACTTTTTTCATTCAGAGAAACAGAAAAAGTCGCTCAGGACGAGATCAGATGAATACGGAGGGTGGGGCATGGGAGTCATGTCATTTTTGGTCAAAAACAGCTGAATACTCAGCATGGTATAAGCAGGTGCACTTGTAAATCACCTATCATGAAATGGGCAAATGCATTGGAAGAGTTCAAAAAAATTCACTGAAGCCAAACGCAGCCTCTCACAACACCACCAGCTGGTACACTAATACAAGTGAGTCCCTAGAACACTCACCTAGTGGGGGAAGCCTGTACTACAAGGGGCCTGCCCTCCAGAAGATAATTCCAGTTTTGGGGGGTCCCTCTTAGTGTATCTTAGCAAAATATTCCTCTGGTTTAGGTAAATGTTAAGTAGAAAAAAGGAATGAAACTTGCTCTTAATTAAACATTGGAAAGCATGCAACCCAATTAATCAAAGAAACGAAAAATAAAGCAATAGTAAGATCATTTTTCATATGGAATTAGGGAAGGTTTTTTTTTAATGATGATTCCTACATCTAGTGAGGGTTCTACTCATATATTGAAAAGAAAATTAGTATAACTTTCTGGGGAAATAATTTGATATTACATATCAAAGCCTTAAAATGTTCATGCTCTCTGACCCATTACTATCAATTTTGGAAGTCAATGCAAAGGAAATCATATGAACAGAGTACAGAGATATTTACAGCATTATTAGTAATAGAAGGAAAAATCTAACATTCTATGGCAAAGTGGTTTTGTAAACCATGACGTAGCCATGTATGACCTGTGTTTAGAGAAACTATAACAACATTGAGAAAGCCTCTGAGAAATGACGAGGCGAAGGGGGTCTAAGTACTGTGCCGTTGTACTTGACAGTGGCACAATTGTGTAAAAGTGGCAGTCCAGCAAAAGCCCAAACAAAACAAAAAACCTGGAAGGAGAAGGTAATCTCGAATATTAAACCTTTCCGCTGCCCCCTGTTTCCCTGTTCTCTGTAAGAAGCTGTATATTTCAGTGGGGTTTTCTGTCTTTTATTTATGAAATGAGTGGTGCCTCAGACACAATGCTTATCTCATTTTTCACTAAAAATTTAATGTGCATATTTTTATTTTATTTTATTTTTTAAGATTTTATTTAATGTTAGAGAGGGGAAGGGTGGGAGAGAGGAAGAGAAACATCATTGTGTGGTTATCTCTCATGCACCCCCCACTGAGGACCTGGCCCTCAACCCAGGCATGTACCCTGACTGGGAATCTGAACCAGTAACCCTTTGGTTCACAGGCAGTCACTCAATCCACTGAGCCACACCAGCCAGGGCTAATGTTCATATTTTATGCTTTATAAATTGTGTGGTAATGAGATTATATCTGTAATTTGTGACAGTAATTGTTTATTTCCCTGGGTATTAGTTAACACCTTTTGTGAGAGGTCAGAAGGTGATCTTTTTAACGCACTTTTTTTTTAAGTATTTTTTATTGATTATGCTCTTAGAGTTTTCCCAATTTTTCCACCTTTACCCTGCCTCCACCCTGCCCTTCCAGCCCTCTAGCATTCCACCCCCCTTAGTTGATGTCCATGGGTTATATATGTAAGTTCTTTGAGTTCTCTGTTTCCTATACCATTTTTCTCTCTCCCTGTCTATTTTATGCCTGCCAGTTATGCTTCTTCCCTGTACCTTCCCCCCCCTATTCCTCCCTTCCCCTCCCCACTGAAATCCCTCCATGTGATGTCCATTTCTTTGATTCTGTTCCTGTTCTAGTTGTTTGATTAAATTTTTTTTGTTTTTCTTTTTTTTTAGGTTCATTTGTTGATAGTTGTAAGTTTGTTGTCATTTTACTATTCATAGTTTTGATCTTCTTTTTCTTAGATAAGTCTTTTTACCATTTCATATAATAATGGCTTGGTGATGATGAACTCCTTTAACTTGACCTTATCTGGGAAGCACTTTATCTGCCCTCCCATTTAAATGAAAGCTTTGCTGAATAGAGTAATCTTGGATGTAGGTCCTTACCTTTCATGACTTTAAATACTTCTTTCCAGCCCCTTCTTGCCTACAAGGTTTCTTTTGAGAAATCAGCTGATAGTTTTATGGACACTCCTTTGTAGGTGACTGTCTCCTTTTCTCTTGCTACTTTTAAGATTCTCTCCTTAACTTTAATCTCGGATAACTCAATGATGCTCTGCCTTGGTGTGGTCCTTTTTGGGTCCAACTTCTTTGAGACTCTCTGGGCTTCCTGGACTTCCTGGAAGTCTATTTCCTTCACCAGATTGGGGAAGTTTTCCTTCATTATTTGTTCAAATAAGTTTTCAATTTCTTGCTGTTGTTCTTCTCCTTCCGGCACCCCTATAATATTGGAACGTTTCAGGTTGTCCCAGAGGTTTGTAAGTCTCTCTTCACTTTTTTGAATTCTTATTTCTTCATTCTGTTCCGGTTGGATGTTTATTTTTTCCTTTTGTTCCAAATAGTTGCTTTGAGTCCTGGTTTTGTTCCTGTCGCTTGTTGGTTCCCTGAATATTTTGCTTTTTCATTTTGGGTATCTTTCATTTGTTTTTTCATTTTTTGACCAAGCTCAATCAGTTCTGTGAGCATTTTGATTACAGAACTTTAATCAAAGTCCTACAGGGCTTTAAATTCTCCATCAGATAGGTTGACGATCTTCTCATCGCTTAGTTCTCTTTCTGAAGTTTTGCTCTGTTCTTTCGTTTGGGCCATATTTCCTTGTCTTGGCTCACCTGGTAAGTTGTAATGGGGCGGGGCCTTAAGTGTTCTCCCAGGTGGGGCAAACCTCCTTGCCCCAGGGGGCGCTGCCTGTGGGGGAAGGGCCAGAGAAGGAACGTTCAGCTCACGGGCTCCTCTCTAGCTCATTTTTCAATGAACTCTCGTGAGACTGGAAGTTTCCCCTGCCGCGGCAGCCGCCATAGTCCCCAGCCAGCTCTGGGTCTCAGTTTCGCCTTCAAGCAGTCCCACCCGCCTGCTGCACCGCCTCGGTTTTTCTGAGTTGGCCGGCCTGCACGGCCTCACTGCAGGTGGTTGTTCTGGTTGATTTTTTTCTGTAAATCCTTCATTGTCGGAGTTCCATGCAGTTTGATTTTCTGGCACTTCTGGTTGTTTATTGATTTTATATTGGTTGTTATCCTCCTTTTGGTTGTGCGAGGAAGCGAAGGATTTCTACCTATGCCTCCATCTTGGCTGGAACTCTTAACTCACTTTTTTTTGAGGTTACCTTTTGTATGTTTTATAAAGTTGTTGTAGATATTGGAAATTTTAGAACCATATAAGTTGATGAATTATGTTACAATCCTGTGATGCTTAAAATATAACAATATGTTTATGATTTCTCTTTAGGAATATTTCAAAAAGAAACTAATTGCAGAGGTTCCAGTTGACCAACATTCACAGGGTAAGACTAACATTCTGAATTGTTAATGAACACGTGGTAAAGATAATTACTATTGATAGCCTGGGGCAAACAAACGCTGAATACTTAGTATGTAAAAAATAGACCTATTTTTATAGATGGTTTGAGTAAAATCCTTTTGATGTTTTTAAGCCAGTTAAACAGAAAATTGAATCTTGTGTACACTTTGGTAAAATGTCACCCTACTATGCTTTGTCAGTTTTGTATATAGTGAAGTGTGTGTATGTGTGTGTTTGATATTTGTCATTTTTTAACATTTGTCATTGAAGGTCTAAAGAATATAATAAATGTCTGTGAGACATTTAGACTGCATGAATTCATGTCTATATTTTACTGATTTTTGTTTAAGGTAGTATTTTTAATGTGTAGAACTGGTAGGCCATCTAGAGTAGGTAAGTCAGAAACAAGCAAGTCCTGTGCTCTGTTGCTTCCTGCAAATATCGTTCTTCTTTTACAGCTGTGGAAGACTGATCTTAAATTAGCTCCGTGGCAGAGCTTTTGACTTGACATAATAAATGCTTAATTTTTATACTGTATTAAATAGCATGACCCTCTAGTGTTGTAAATACAACATATGTCTTAAAAGTGTGTCACCCAGTTCTGAACATACAGTCCAGGTGAAACAGCGGTGAGGACAGTGGTTCTGTTCCCCTGTATTCTGAACACTTTTCTTATTATAGATCCTTTGACTTCCTGAGTATATCCACATTACCCTGCTGATTCATTTACTTGACTATAAATTTTTAAGAGCTAATATCATCAGCTGTTCCTCCGCTTATGACTCCTTAGTGGCTTTTTCATCACTCTTGGACTGTTTATTATGCAGACTCTTTACCTTGGCTGTAAGCCTTCTGTCACTCTCCTACTTTCCAAATTCTGCTAACATGCCAGCTGGGCGGCCTCCTTTCTGATCCTCACACATCCTAAGCTTCTTGCTCCTCCTTCCAGCATGATCTTCCACAGTATCATCGCCTGTCTGGCTCCAAGTAGATCTATGTTTTAATGGCAGTCTCTCTAAAGAGGCCTTTCCTGGCCATCCGATCTAAAGTAGCTGAATAGTCTGCATAGTGTTTCTGATTTTATTGTGTTTGCATATTTGGTTATTGTCTCGCTGAGATCAGGGGTCTTATTTGTCTTACATACTTGTACTTCCCTGAACACTTAGAACTCGCCCTGGCACACAGTAGGCATTCTAAATATTTGTTGCATGAACAGATTAAAGTTCTGACCTCTCTCTGACGAGTGCTGTTTTCAGTAACGTTTACCCCATTTTCTTGGGTTATTTTGCTTGTGTGGTACTTTTTAGGTTTAGATTTCATCTCATTTTGGTACTGAAGTGACCGTATAAGATGGGGTGCTCTCAGTACGCATGTTTTCACTCTGTGATAGGAATATAAATCCTGTGAAGGCAGAAACAAGGCCTCATAACTCCTTGGGATACCTTTGTAGTTCTAGCCTCCATATGGGGTTAAGACTAGTCATTTAACATATTTTTAAATATTTCAAGAGTACACTGATTTGTCTGCTCCAGAGCTAAAAAAAAAATCTCATTTTAAATTATAGTTGAAAAATTATAACATAGAATCACTCTGGACTATATTTGTAACTTCATGTTCCAAAACCCTGGGTTGGGTTTTGGTTTTGGTTTTTTTGTTTGTTTGTTTGTTATTAGGTAGGTCTATTATTAATTAGGCTTCATGGCCCGAATCAGTGCTACCAACCTTCTAGTTCTTTTCAAATTAGGAAACTTGGGCATACGCCCATGTTCTACCCTATGACCCTCGAGAAGTCACTTGAGCACCTCTGAACTTTAGTTTCCCTATTTATAAAGAGTTGTACTCTGATCTCTCCGGTTTCTCCCTAGAGTAAATACTCCATTTGATTCTGCTCTTGTGAAAGGCAGGTCACCCACGGAAGAACTAGGAGAAGCAAATGGAATGATGATCTCTGCTTTCAACTGGTCATTTGAAAGGAGAGCAGGTGTGATTCTCGAGAGACCGCATCGGCACTGAGCTTGGTTCTCTTGTATGGCCTGCTTACAGTGGGGTGGAGGTAGGGTCGGGGAAACATTTCTGTGGTGGGGAAAGGTATGAGGTTGTGCATGCTCTCTAAGAATTGTGCAGCCACTGGCAGCTTATGCTCAGAGACTAACATTATAATAATGTGGCTTCAACTTTCATTTTAAATGTGTTCTGGATTAATTTGGTAGTTCACTAAAAGCATCCAAGAACTGAGAGGTCTTTTCCTTAAAAGAGAATTACCACCCAAATTAAATATATGACATATTCCATGACCATCAGAAACAAGAAAAAGTAAAGCAATGTTCCCTCAAATCCATAACAACTCAGCTTTTATTAGAATATCTAGGGTTGTTCTCATAGTTTTGTCATATTCAGTGACTCTCTCCTTGGGCTTTAAATGATTAGGTTATTTTCCTAAAACTTAGAATATTATTTATGATGGTTTCATAGACCTGTTACCTCCACTGCTTTGTGTAAGAGGCAGCAGAATGGTTGTACACATCTCTGTTCTCCTTTGGTTTTTCTGTGTTATTGGACTATGATGTCGTATTCTTTCCTTGAAGCTCTTTGACTTTGGGGCTCCAGAAATACTATGCTTCTCCTTTGTTTCGCTGATCCTGCTTTGCTATCCCCCTTTATTCTGTGTCTGCTAGTCCTTCTTCATTTAATATATTATCTAGAGGTGAAAAGTTCTGTTATTCATTCACTAAACTTATTCTCTCAAAGAATTAATTCCTTTCTATGGCACTGTCTACTGCTTAAATAGTCATGACTTCCTCTGAGGGATTGAAGATGGCTGCAAATATTTTGTGATTCTTCCCCACAGGAGACAGAATTTTCCCCTCCCTGTGTAGCTGGGCTGGCCCTGCTTTTTTTGACCAATCCAATGTGGCAGAAATAATATGGAGTAATTTCTAAGGCTGGACCTTAAAGAGATTGTTAGCTTCTGCTTTTGTGTGCTTGAAGAGTTCCTCCTTAGAGCTGAGCTGCCTTGCTATGAAGAAGCCTGCACAGCCGTGTGGAGGAGCAGCTGGGCTCTGGGCCAGCTCTGGGATTGATTCGGGACCTTCCAGCCATGCAGCATGGAAGCCAACACCATGTGAAACAGAACTGCCTCATCATCCCACAGAATCATGAGAAAGGATAAATGATTATTTTGGCTGCTAAGTTTTGGGATGGTTTGTTAACATAGCAATGAAGAGCCAAAACAAAAACTGGCACCTAGATGTGCAGTGCTACCATAACAAAACATCTGGCATCAGCTTTGAGACCAGGGGGCTATGAAGACCTGAAGGGCAGTAAGAAGACTATTAAATGTTTGCTGAAGAACAGTGAGGAAACTGCTACTGGAGAATATAATGCAGTACCCTTGCTTTTTCATGGTGACAGAAAAGTCAGCGAGACTGTCCCCTACAGTGACTTGGAAGATAGAAAATGAACCTAAGGAATTTGTGGATCTAGTGTAGGAGATTTTTCCAGCAGAATATTAGAAATGCCAATTAACTTCTTTTTGTAACCACCTATAATCAAAGTATTGCAGAGATGAATTAAAGAAGAGACTGTTCAGAGTGAAGTAGACTTTAAAGGAAGTATTTTCCTTCTAGAGTCATAATAAAATTGTTTCTCATCACCAGCTTTCCGACCCAGCGAAGACTCTGAGAAGTGGCCTCAGGTTAAAAGATCAGATCCAGAGCACTACTGCCAATAAAACTTGGTCTCCAGGTAAAAATAAAAGCCAGGGCACAGCTCTAAGACCTTGTATTAAGATTTCAAAAGTTTTCAGGCAGAGCCTCCTAGATCTCAGCTAGACAGAAGCATTCTAAGAGGAATCTTAATGGTATTGCCTCATACCATTGTGGACCTGATTTAGGTGACAAGATCCTGGACTTCAAGACTGCACTTGATGCCATAGTGGGATAAAACTCTGCTGAGGGGGTGGGGGCTTGGGAGAAGGTGAGTATGCTTTGTATGGAAGGGAATGGGAATCTGTGCACAGAGAACAGACCATGGTTGATTAAGCCTGGCTACACATTCCTTGACACTCCTCCCACTGAAAGGTGGTGTTTGCTTCCTCTCCCCTCGAATCTGGGCTGGCCATGTAACTCCTATGCCCAACAGAATGTGTTGAATGTGCCTCTGTGTAGCTTCAAGAGCTCTGCCATAAATGATCAGCAGTTTTCACCTTTGAACTTGGAAAGCACCCTCTTAGAACTTGGAACCCAGCCACTATGCTGTGTGAGGGTGTTCCAACAGCCATGTGGGAGTCTCAAAGAGGGAGGCACCAGCCAGCGGTCAGCCCCAGCTGCCCACCTGATGAATCAGGACATTCTGGACCTTCCAGCTGTCTTTATGCTAGCCAACACCATGAAGCAGAAGAACCACCCACAGAATCATGAGAAATAAAACCACATTTCTTTTAAAGCCTTTAAGGTTTGGAATATGCACAAAAGCCAACATCCTTCCCATCCATAAAGTATGTTCTAGCCTTCCTCTGGGAAAGGCTTTAGATACAACCTTCCAAACATCTGAATGTACTTTTTTCAGCTTTCTGCGTTTTGTATTTCAGTTCTTTATTGTACAAACATTTATTGTGCACTGTGTGAAACTGCTAGAAACTGTGGATGATACTACAATGGCATAGGATCAAAATGCAAATCTATTTGACTCCTGCTTTTCCATGGACCTATCTGATACTGGCAAGTGGTGTGAATTTTCATTTACAGTGACTATTTCATTCTTTGCTTTCTTTTCAAATGCATTAAAATTTTTCCTTACTATTTCTGACCCACATGATTGAAATAGCCTTTCAGCTGTCCCTTGTTTCTAATCCCTCCTCCTTAAATCCATTTGTGCAAATCTCTACTGCTCAGTGACTCACTACTTTTCTCCCTCACGTAGCTGAGCCTCTGAGGGGTTTATGTGGGAGATGGTAGCTGTTCATTTGCAGTCTGTGGAAAGGGGTATATCCTGAATGTTTAGTGAAACTTCCAAAAGACTTTAAAGGTAGGTACTTTTCCCAGATATTTTATCACCAGTCTGTCTTGTGGGCTTTTGCCTCCTGGGGAGATTTAGAAAATATATCATCATCATCATCATCATCATCATTATTTTGGCCTCATGTGGACCACATTGAATTGCTCCATGGGAGTGGGGCCTGGATTTAGGTTTCTTTTAATAGTGCCCCAGGTGGTTCTAGTGTGAAGCCAGAATTGAGAACCACTGTCATCAATTTGTGAGTCTTATCAATGGTCTCTGCACCTGCAGCAGCCACATTAACTAGGAATTTGTTAGTAATGTGCATCCTTGGTGCCTACTTCAGACCTAATGATTCAGAAATTCTGAGGGTAGGACCTCTTTGTGTTTTAACAAGCTTTCCAGTGATTTTCATGGATATCAATGTAAGAGAAACACTTCCCTAGATAAATGTTAGTTCCCTTCTAGGTCTCAAAACTACAACTAGATTTGGGATGGGTGTTATTTAAAGTTGCTATACTAACGAGATCTGAAACAATTGGTAAGGGACATAAACTGGCATACCAAGTGCCTTGTTAGTGACATACCTCTCAAAAATTGTTTAAAATAAAGGAGCAAATTGATCAGGGACATTGATGCTTTTTTTCCCAGAGAGAACTCAAAGAGGTGAATTTAAATTTCAGTTAGATATATGTTAGAACCAAGAAACATCTTAAAGTAGTACTAAACATTTTGAAGGGATATAAAATGACTTTTACATCAATTTTCAGTGAGAGTAAGTAGACAAACTCTGTTTTGTTAGGCTGTATCCCTGCCTGAGGTCAGCGACAAGGATCTCTGATACCTTCCAGTTTTTAGTATATAATGACCCTAAATACCATGCGATCATCATTTGTTTATTTTTTCCCTGGTCATTTTGGAAATGCTTTCAAAGTAAAATAAGGACTAGTGGCAAGTAAAGACGCCTGTCTTGAGTGGTGTTGTTCCAGTCTTAGAGACTTTGGGGTGAGGTTGTCAAATGAATTCATGTGCTTTGAAAAGCTTTTATGATTTCTAAATGAGGTTCAAAAGCTAAAAATGGGATTAGGACCATAAAACCCTTCACTCTTAACATTGTTTCTTTGCACTGATTTAGTGTATTTGTATATTAGAAATATAGATCTGATTTGGATTGAGTCCTCTTATCTGCAGTAATATGGTCTGGAAAAAATTTCCCAGACACACAAAAAGTATTAAATTTTGTAATGAGAAAAGACCACTATGCTCTAGCTTTCCAGTTAAATGCTTCAATGAGAAAAATTAACATCAGCTAATATATAGGAATGCTTGGGACTTTTCATACATCATTAAATTCAGATGTTATATGTTTATGTATTTACTCTTAGATCAGTGGAAAATAGGACAAAATGTTAGCTGAGAAAGTAGCTTATATAATATGTAACTGGAGACATTGCAGAAAACTGTACGTTTTCATCTTTGTTTTTCAAAAGATTATAATAGAACCCAGGTATAATGCAGATGTTGGGATAAATTGATATTTTAATCAGTCAGGACTGCTATGACAAACTAACGTAGACTGGCTGACTTAACAAACATTTATTTCTCACAGTTCTGGGGGATAGAAAGTCTGAGTTGAAGGTGCATCGTGTCTGATAAGAGAAAGCTCACTTCCTAGTTCATAGACAGCCACCTTGCTGTGTCCTCACTTGGTAGAGGGGGCAAGAGAGCTCTCTGGGGTTCCTTTTAATTGGCACACTACTTCCATTATCAGCGCTTCCCCTCATGACCTCATGACCTCCCAGAGGCATTACCTGCTAATACTATCACATTGGGGGGTAGGTTTTCCATGTGTATTTGAGAAGGACACACACGTTCAGTCATTGCAGTTGAAGAAGAGATTTAAATATATAGCTTTTTCTTTAGCTTTTGAGAGACCCCAGACTGGCATAGTTAATTGGATTAAATGAAACAATGTGGTGTGGTGGGCAAGGCTTGAAATTTGAATCTGAGGACTTAGGTTCTTTTTATATCTATTTCTTCTTGGTTTTGTCACCTTGGACATGGTAACTTCTTTGGACTTCCTTATTTTCCGTGTTTATAAAATGTGAAAAATAATATTTAACTCAATGGCTTGTTGTAAGTATAAAATAAATATAAATGAAATGGATTTGAAACTGGGAAACTAGATATTACATTATCATTAATACTAGATTTTTATTTGCTCTTTTATTGACAAGGAACTTATCAAAGGAAATAGGTGATTAGAGGAAGAGTTTATCCTACTCTAGCCCTAGCTGGTATGGCTCAGTTGGTTGGAACGTTGTGCCATAAACCAACAGGTCTCAGGTTCAACTCCCAGTCAAGGCACATACATACCCAGGTTTCAGGTTCTATTCCTGGTAGAGGCACATACAAGAGGGCAACTAATCTCTCTCTTTCTCTCTCTCCCACCCCTCTCACCTCTCCTTCCCTCCCTCTCTTCATCTCTCTCTAAAATGCAATGAAAAACATGTTCTCATGCAAGGATAAAATAAAAAAATAAAAATATTAATATGAGATTTGTATCTCTTCTTTCATAGAAATACTGTGTTTAAAATAGAAAGTGTATTTGCAATATATAAAACTTATATTGTATACCAGAAGTATCATCATGGCTGAATCACATTCTGAAATTATGCAGTAATTTCTTTTCTGGCACATTAGAGATGCAATGGAAGAATATATATGTTAAAATGTTCCACATATCAAATGTCCTTATCATGCTTGTTGCACATAACTGCAGTTGTGTTTTGTATGTTAAAAGCTTTTGAAAAATAAGTCATGAATGAGAAACTCATGCTTCAGTGGTGCTGAATATGAGTTGGTATAAAGCTAGGTTGTCATGCACACTGGCCTGCAAAATAACTTAATAGTGGTAGGTAATTATTAAGCAGGCTTTACACATAAATTGGTAAATCCAAAGTAAATTTTGGACATGTCCAATTTTTTAATCTTTGAAAAATAACAAGATTGTAAGATTATTGCTAAAGATATCTGAAATACAATTTGGGGTCAGTACTCTGAGCTGGATTTAAGTACTTAATAAACCAAAACAGGATCACATGATCAGGGCAAATATAACGTATATAACAACCTTTCCAGCAAACTTTCAGCAGTTTTATGGGCACTAAAAAGTTTTCACACCAAACTTAAAAATTTTTTGTTTTAGAATGTTGTCACATTTCAAACTAATATACGAGGTCTGTCCAGAAAGTATCCAGCCATGTACTATGAAAACATAGAGATATTTATTGAAGAAGACACAAGAAACATTGTACATAGGACAATGACGCCTCAGTCCCCTTCAAAGTAGGCACCTTGGGACCTCACAAAGTTCTCCAATTGCCATCAGCTTCCCAATTGTATTTTCCTGAATTTCATTGACGGTCTGAAATCTCTTCCCTTTCAAAGGTGATTTTAGTTTTGGGAAAAGCCAGAAGTCACAGGGCACCAAATCTGAGCTGTAGAGGGGCTGAGTCACCTGGTGATTTGATGTTTCACCAAAAATCTCTGTACAAGATGTGATGCATGAGCGGGTGCGGCGTCATGATGAAGTCGCCCATAGCTGAGGCCTTCTAAATCATCTGAATAGTTTCTGCCGAAGAATGTCCAAACTTAATGTAAAATTTGGTGCAGATTTGTTGCTTTACTCACTCAGTCATGTTGGATGCAATGGTCACAGTACACATGCTCACTCAATGATGTCTACCATCCCCACTGACTAGTACAGTGAAGTCATCATTGTTCACACATGCACATTCCAGTCCACTCTCCTTGGCTGCCAGGTTACATCAATGTGGCGCAAACCATTCTCATTATATTAATAATGGCTAGACTTTTTCCGGACAGATCTCTTATATGAAATATAAACTATTGCAAATGATTGTTTAAAGAGGCTAAAAATGGCTTTTATTTACCTCAAAGGTAAAAATAATGAATTTAAAAGGGTAGCTGCATTTAATAATATCATAATTTCAGAGAACTTCAGCCATATTTCTGAGCTGCATCTTAAAAAGTTCTTTACTTGTGACCATTTCTAATGAAATCAGTAGGTTAAATTTTAAGAGCTCTGACTCTTATTTGGATAGATGTTCAGTTTTAAATTGAGTGCAGAAATTACAGGATTTGACAGGACATCTGATAAATAAGTAAGACCAACTGTGTATGAAGACTGAGTGAGAGAAATTAACATTTGTAGACTGCTTGGGAAAAGCTAAGTGCTCATCTAACTGTGTGGATATGGGATTTTAAAATCTGTAATGTCTAAATTTCTGTAGAAATTTTTCTGTAACTTAAGGGAGTTCAGGGAGTATGATTTGATGTGTAAGTGGGATCCTGTATATATAGTTTTACTAGGATATGCCTCAGAGTGAACAGTGAACTGACTTACAAAATTTATTTCTCATATTATGTCTTATGATGGAGAAGTTTTCTGAATTCAGTATCTCCAGTTTTTTTTTTAAGTAACTGCAGCTATTTCAAGATATCTATGCTTTCTCATAGAATGAAGACAAACACAGAGATGGTGTGTCTAAGAAATTTTAAAAGGTGTAGGCCTCCTGATTGAAGCATTGTTGAATTATTGGAATCATTTTTATTGACGTGAGTATAAATATTTAAAATACATTATTTTGGTCAGTGTTGACTTGCGTTCTTTGTTGAATAAATATTCATTCTCCGTCAAACACCTTTATCACTATTAGCGCTGTTTGAGTTTATATTCTTCTGCAACTTCAGTTGCATATCTTGAATTAATTTAACTCAGGAACCTTCAGAGAACAAATAAACCCATGACCTTAGAGCTGGAAGAGACCTTAGAAGTGCTCTGGTTCATGCCCTTTGTCCATTATAAGGAATTCATTTACAATGTCCCTGACAAATGATCATATTATTCACCTAGACCTTGGTGGAATGAAGGGGTTGAACTATTTCACAGACTTGCCATTTCTATGGATGTTTCATTACAAATTGAATCAAAATATGACTTTCTGAAATGTCACCCACCTAGGTCTTCCTCTAGAGCATTTCTCCATATTGTTTCCCTACTCATTTTTGTTGTTTATTTTATTTTTTTGGTTACCATTTACATTCAGTATTATTTTCGTGTACAGCATAGTAGTCAGACAGTCATATACTTTATTTACAAAGTGTTCCCTCTGATATTTCCAGTACCCACCTTTCACACTTCGTTATGACAATGTTATTGACTACATTCCCTATGCTGAACTTTACATCCCTGTGACTGTTTTGTAACTACCACTTTGTACTCCTTAATCCCTTCACCATTTTTACCCATTCCCTCAAACCCTCTCCCATCTGACAACCATCAGTCTGTTCTCTGCATCTATAAGCCTGCTTCATTTTTATTTGTTTGTTTTGGTCTGTAGATTCCACAAGTAAGTGAAATTGTATGGTATTTGTCTTTCTCTGACTTACTTATTTCAGTTAGCATAATACCTTCTAGATCCATTCATGCTGTTGCAAATGGTAAGATTTTATTATTTTTTTATAACTAATAGTTCATTGTATATGTGTACCACTGTGTTTTTTTATCTACACTTCTATAGATGGGCACTTGAGCGTCTTTTCATATGTTAATTAGCCATCTGTGTGTTCTCTTTGGAGAAGTGTCTATTCAGGTCCTCTGCCCGGTTTTTGAATTGGATCATTTGTTTTTCTGGCATTAGGTTGTTGTATGAGTTCTACACAAATTTTGGATGTTAACCCCTTATTGGATGCATTTTGGCACATATCTTCATCCATTCGCTAAGTTGTCTTTTTGTTTCGTTGATCATTTTCTCTGCTGTGCAAAACTTTCGTTTGGTATAGTCCCATATTGCATGGAGAAATGTCAAAGATTTTAAAATATTAGTTATTTATATATATTTTTAGAGCGAGAAGGAGAAACACTGACTTGTTCCACCCATTCATGCATTCATTGGTTGACTCTTGTGTGTGCCCTGGCTGGGGATTGAGCACACAACCCTGGCACATCAGAATGATTCTCCAAACAACAGGACAAAATGTCAGAAATTTTACTCTGTTTTATTCTAGGAGTTTTATGGTTTCGAATCTTACATTTAAGTCTTTACGTTCTACGTTCTTTGTCTTTTACTTTTGCAATTTTAATTATGATGTCTTGGTGTGGGCTACTTTAGGTTAACCTTGTTTGGAACTCCTGCACCTTCTATACTGGTATGTCTTTTTCTTTCACCAGGTTAGGGAAGTTTTCAGTGATTAGTTCCTCAAATAGGTTCTCATCCCTAGCTCACTGTCTTCTTCTGGTACCCCAGTGATTCAGACATGGTTACTCTTCATGTCCTGAATCTCCTTTAAACTATCCTTTCTTTTAATCCTCACCTGAAGACGTGTTTTCATTCATTTTAAAGAGAGAAGGGAAGGAGGTGGGGGGGGAGAGAGAGGGAGAGAGAGAAACATCAACTGGTTGCCTTTCATACATGCCCCAACCAGGATCTAACCTGCAGCCTTGGCCTGTGCCCCAACTGGAAATCAAACCGGTGATCTTTTGGTGCACAGGATGACACTCCAAGCAACTGAGCCACATGGCTAAGTCTAAACTATTCTCATTTTTTTTTAGTTCTTTTCCTTTTTGCTTCTCTGATTGGATGTTTTCTGATACTTTGTCTTCCAAATCACTATCTCCATCCTCTGCTTCACCTCATCTGCTGTTGATTTCTTCTAGTGTGTTTTTTTCATTTCAGCTATTGTATTCTTCATTTCTGGTTCTTCGTTGTTGTTTTTTTCCACTGAAATGAAAATAAAACATCTTTATAAGCCTTTAAGTCACATTGCTACAGATATAGAGAAGGGCTTCCTCCAGGGAAGGAATTCCTCCTGATTTCCAAACCAGAGTGAAAGGTGACAGAGTGTCAGGAATCTAAACATGTAATATTGTAGCAACTGAAAACAAGACTCAAGAAAGTTGTGTCTGCAAAAAAATAAAACCCAGAGCACCTGCTTACAAGCTAACCTGGAAGCTGGATCATCCTACTAAACAAATATATGTCCTCTTCTCAAGTGCACTTTGCAGAAAATTGTCATTATACTTTCGGCAAAGTTTTTATGTTATATAGCAGTGTCTCTGGGAGGGATGATCATTAAGTTGAGAATTTACCAAATAGATTCATAAAACTAAGTTCCTCCCGAAATGGCAAAGGTGGAACCATGTGACCCAGAAACTGGAAGAAGATGGGTCAAGGTATTCCCAATTTGCAGGCTTGCTTACGATTACCCTCACTTGAGATAGAATTAACCTTGAGTAACTATCAGCAGCATTTCAGAGCTCTCTCTCATTTTTTCTCAGTTTTTTTCCCTTCCTCCCTTTCCTCTCCTCCTCTCCTATTCCAGCTGCACTTGTCTGTGTCTGCATAGTGCAATAGAAGGTGTGGAGATGGCATGGGGGGCGGTTCTCAGGCAACAGAAAGCTGACCATCAACTGGATGCTTTTGGCAAGTAACCACCATTTGCTTTGGTGTCCTCTACCAATAAAATGGAGACCTCTGTTTCTTAAGGCAGCTGTAAAACTAAACAAGCTGATTGAACACAATGAATGGAATACAGTAGGTGCTCAGTAAGTTCTTGTTCTCCTCTTTATCATTCTTCTTTCTGTGCTGACTTCCCTGCATTCCTCTCTCCAGTGTCCAAAGATCTAGCAAACAAATGATCATTCCCCTAGGATTATATCACAGCATAGCTCTAAAAGTCAGCTTTACTTGGGGCAGAGCCACAGAAAAACAACCAGCGTAAACTTTTGGTTCTCTATTATTGGTTGTCCATTAGACAGTGGTGTAATTAGCAGTCCTTGAGACCAATTTAATAGTGATAGCAAAGCCACTTTTGTGTTTGAATACCAAATTCAGAAAATGGCCTTTACGTTTTTAATCTAAAATTATAATCTGACCTTACTGTTAATGGTGGAACATATCATAATTTAGACACCTGCTGAAGTAACTTACTGCTGTGGTTTGGAGTATGAACCTGGAAATCACACCCTCTTAAATTGTCCATCACACTCACTAAAAGTTAACTACATGTTGGTTTATGTGTATTTCTCATTCAACTAAGGTGCTTACATATCTAAATATTGCCACAGCTGTGTATACAACAGTTTTGTCAAAGCCATGAATGCTTTAATTTGGAAGAACATACATTATGAGTTTTGTCTGGTCTTATTGAGGAAAATTCCAAAGCATTTTTACAATAATATATCAGTGAAATGCAAAATCAAATACCAGTCCAAAGCTTTGTGGATCTGAAATATTTTGAAGAATGTGTGGGATGTTAGGTATTTCCTAGTTTTTTTAATTTGTTTTATTTTATTTATTAAAGCATATGTCACTCCTGTTTCGTTTTTTCCTTTTTTATTGAATTTATTGGGTTGACACTGATTAACAAAATTATCTAGGTTTCAGGTGCACAATTCCACAACACATCATCTGTTCCTGCAGTACGTCATCTGTACGCTGTATTGTGTGCTCACCACCCCAAGTCAAGTCTCCTTCCATCACCGTGTGTCCCCCTGTGTCCTCCTCCACCTCCGCCACCCCCTTGCCCACAGCAGTCACCACCAAAGTGCTGTCTATCTCTATGAGATTTTTCACTTTTTTTCTTTTTCATTCAATCCCTCCACCTCCCCACCCAGCCGCCATCCCACCTTCCCCAACAGCTGTCAGCCTGCTCCCTATGAGTCTGTCTCTATTTTCCTTGTTAGTTCATGTTATTCATTAGATTCCACATCTAAGTGAAATTATATGGTACTTGTCTTCCTCTGACCTGGAGAGCATTATGCTAAGTGAAATAAGCCTAATTGGGTTTTTTTTTATGGTTTCTGTGTTCTTTTTCATGTTTACCATATCTTTGTTGAGGTTCTTACTGAGTTCATCTATTGTTTCCCTAAGTTTCTTGAGCATCCTTATAACCATTGTTTTAAACTCTGTGGTAGATTGCCTACCTCCATTTCATTTAGTTCTTCTGGGGATTTCCCCTGTTACTTCATTTGGAACATGTTTCTTTGTTTCCCCATTTGGCTGCCTCTCTGTATTGGCTTCTGTGTACTAGGTAGATCTGCTGTGCTTCCCAGTCTTGGTATGGTGACCTCATGTAATAGGTGTCCAGTGGGGCTTCGTGGCACAATCTCCCTTATTACCTGACCTACATGCTTCAGGAATGTCTCTTGTGGGGCTTATGTGAGCCTTCCTGCTGCAGTTGAGTCTGGAGTCCTATTGGCCTCTCTTGATGGTGTTGACTCACGGACTGGCTGACTGTGAGGATTGCCCTTGACCATAGTGTATGAGTTGGTCTACTGGGGCTGACCCCACAAAATGGAATTCACCCAACAGGTTCTGGTACCTGCTGACATCCCCCTTTGGTTGTGCCACTTATGGGATAATGTGGTCATTCTCTGATGTGGCCTGAAGCCTGTTACGTAGTGTGTTGGTTCTGGAGCTTCTTGGGAGGGACTCTAGTGCAGGTCAATGTCAGGCACTGCCTGTGAGCAGCCCTGGGTTACCTGATTGGAACTACAAAGTGATCCACATTTTGTGGCTCCTGCTTGGCCTGGATACACATGCAAGGGGCCAAACTGTATAGCAGGCCTATCTTCTACCAGCACCAAGCCTGGGGGCAGATCAGCAAAAAGCCTAAGGCACCCAAGACACACCTCTGCCTGCCAGCCTTCTGTCAGGCTCAGTCACTGAAAATGCCTCTGGCAGTATGTGAGTTGTGTCAAGTAGGTTCTTAGTGAGTCACCAGATAGGGGTGAGTAATCTTTACCAGGTTGATACAGATTTAAACTCCAGGTGCTGAGCCTGAGGCCACTTAGTGAAAGTGTCAGTGTACACCAAGGCCAGCTGCCTCCTGCCTCCTGCCTAGGGCGAGGGGACCCGTGTGGTTGGGCGGGGTCTCAGGGAGTCGTCAAGGTGAAGCAGCGGAGTTCATCAGGTGAAAACATACCAATATGTGGGCATGTGGAAGGAGGGCTCTGCACAGGAACAGTGGTGGCTCTCGTGTGTCTGAGGGAAAAATGGCCCTAGCCCGAGAGTCACGCATCTCAGTCCTTCCCTGTCATCTCTTCCACCCCCCGAGTATGCTTGGGTCACCTTGAGAGCCACCCAAGAAACTCTGCACTGCTGGCCCAGGCTGGCCACAGCCAGCCAACTCGAATGCAGGCCCAGAGCTCTGCAGGTCAGAGCCACAGGGAGTCAGGCAGTGAGGCTGGTACATTCTTCCAGGCTGACATGGCATGCAGGGCAGTGCTCAACCCAGGAAAGATGGTGTTGAAGAGGGACTCAGCACAGGAACTTTGGCAGCTGTCCCTTCAGCTCTCTCCCCTAAGGTACACAACCCAGTCTCTCCTTGCATGACTCAAGTGCGCGCTGATCCGCCTTCCTTCCTGCAGAGCCCATGGTGAGTGGCTACAAATGAGACTTTTTTCCTCTGGCCCTTTGAAACCGTGCCTAGGTTTCCAGCAAACTCCCATCTCTCCCTGGTGGTCAGAATCCCCACTGCTTTTCGCAGCCAAATGTTATTTGAGTTCCTCTGCCTGGCTCTGGTGTTTCAGGCTGGGGATCCCAGCATGAGGGTGAGAACCTTAGCTCCTCAGGAGGGATCTCTGCAGCTGGCACATCCCTCCCAATTATCAACTGCTGAATGTGGGTGCAAGGACAGCCCTTTCTGTGTCTCCTCCCTTCCTACCAGTCTCGATGTGGCTTTTTCTGTAAATCCCTGGTTATAAGACTTCTGTTCAGCTAGTTTTCACTTGGCTATTTAGGTTGATTGTTCTATATAATTTAGTTGTAATTCCCGTTTGGTCCTGGAAGGAAATGAGTGTAGTTTCCACCTATTCCACTGCCATCTTGGATTCACCTTCCCTAATCATTTTTCATCTCAGCTGAATATCATCAATTACCTGTGTTTCTCTGTGGGTGATGGTTTATAGGCAAGTAGCTCCTGATTTTTTGTCACCCACTTTATATTTAATCTGCAGCGTGTGATCTCACCAGCAGGGACAGAATGACTGTAGTCCATTTATCTGGGTTCACCTATTAATGTGGCCCCAGATGATATAATAGTAATATTATAACTATAGTTAGCACTATTAACTCAAGTATATATTCATGTCAACTAAAATCTCTAGGTATTTTTCACATGTTCGTCCAGCAATATTTTCTACCATCCTGCCCGCCGTCATGTTTATGGTATTTTGGGGTCTAAGTCGAGCACTTTCTATTTGTCTCATACAGTCCTCTTGGTTTTGGTTTTTGTCTTGTCTTGACACACAATTATGGTTAACTGTGGTTGGATGAGGCAGAATGGGAGGAGCTGAGAGTTAGAAATAAACACACTAAAGGAGAGAAGGTGTGGAGAGTTGTATAATTAAGCCACAGGTCCTAAGAGCAGGTTGAATCCACATTATATGATAGGATGTCCACTGAGGATGCAGGTAGAAAGTGGTGCTCTAGTCCAGCAGTTAAAATCAGGGATCACGAGGTGCCCTAACATGTGGGAGAGCATGAAGGTATAGAGTTCAGGGTCAGACGATAAGAAATATGTTGGGGCTGACGAGCAAAAGAGAACACACTTATGAACAGGTAGCAGAGCCATCTGTAATGGAATTCTGGGTCCAAGGCAGGATGCCAGTCCCTAGAAGGGGGATGTATAAACTCAAAAAAGGCTTCCTTGGGAATGCTACCACTACTGGGATATCTAGAAAGAGAAACTCAGACCCAGGAAAGATAACAGACTTCACAGTCAAGAAAGTATAAGAGAAGCCCTTGAACATAAGTTGGAATTGGACCACCCGCAAAAGGTAACTGTGGCAAGTAACTTTTTTCTTTTTTTATAAATTATTTTATTGTTGTTCCATTACAGTTGTCTGCATTTTCTTCTTTTTTCTTACCAAATACATTATTAGAGTGAACTGCTTTCTTTTATCTGCTTACTCTGTGTCATCTTAAAAGTGGTCTGGATTTTATTAATAACAATTTTTTAAACAATTGATTTTTTAAAAATTTTATTTTTTAATGTTTTATGTAATGTTTCTTTCTGAATGTTACATAAATCATTTATGTAAGGAACATTGAGTACTTTTAAATATGAATATGCAAAATTCATTTTGTTTTTCTGAAGGCAAAAATAATTTAATAATAGACTCTGCCCTTAATCATTTCTTCTGTTAGTATTTTGCCATGACAACATCAAACATGAGAGGCTCCATAGTAAAATATTGTTCTGAATTTTTATTCCCAATCCCTTTTTAAGCCATTACTGTTGTTTGTCAGCTTTTAAATCCTCTAAGTTGGACATAAACTTAAGTTACAAAGCAAAAGTTTGGGGGTAAAGGAGATAATGCATTATATTACTTTTTGTTTTGAAATTAGAATTGGCACATCCCTCTAGAATTATCCAAAGGGGTCATCTTATAGAACAGTGCTTGCTCAGGAGAGGTTCCTTGTAGTGACTGCAACACAAGTCTTAGGCTACAACCAATGCTCCAGACGTGGGGGTAGGATGTGGGAAAGAGCTTGTTATGAGATGTAACTAGGAATAAGTAGCACAAGAACAAGTTTTCCCAGTGTTGGTGGGAGAAAATTTGGATTGTAGTTTTTAATAGCTTAGCCTGGAGTCAAAATCCAGGAGGAAACTAGAGAGTGGCTTCACGCCGTGCCCCCGTCAGGTTATCGCCAAATGATGTCATCTCATCTAAGCGACTTGACAGTGCACGTTTTCACAGGGAACCAGAAGACTGCTGTTCTCCTTGATCCATCCTCCCTTCAAGGCCTTGCCCTTGGGCTAAACCCTACTTAGGTAGGTTATGTATGAATAAGCACGAGAGCTAAATGCTTATTTTGGATGCTTTTACTTCATTGGTCTTTTATTTTTCTCTTCCAGTTTCCATACTTCTACAGGGGAAAGTCATGATTACGCTAACAGAGCTAAAATGTCTAGCCGACGCCCAGTCATCTTATCATATCCTGAAACCGTGGTGGGACGTCTTCTGGTATTACATCACCCTGGTCATGCTGCTGGTGGCCGTGCTGGCCGGGGCACTCCAGCTCACGCAGAGCAGGGTTCTCTGCTGTCTTCCATGTAAGGTGGAATTCGACAGCCACTGCACCGTGCCTTGGCACATCCTGAAAGCCAGCGTGAACACGTCCTCCGATCCCGGGCCCCCGCTTCCTCTCCCCCTCAGGATCCAGAATGACCTTCACCGCCAGCAGTACTCCTACATCGACGCCGTCTGCTACGAGAAGCAGCTCCACTGGTTCGCCAAGTTTTTCCCCTACCTGGTGCTCTTGCACACGCTGATCTTTGCAGCCTGCAGCAACTTCTGGCTTCACTACCCCAGCACCAGTTCCAGGCTGGAGCATTTTGTGGCCATCCTTCACAAATGCTTCGATTCCCCGTGGACCACCCGCGCCCTGTCAGAGACCGTGGCCGAGCAGTCAGTGAGGCCCCTGACACTCTCCAAGTCCAAGGTTTTGCTTTCATCCTCAGGGTGTTCAGCTGATGTTGATGCCAATAAGCAGTCGTTGCCCTACCCGCAGCCTGGCTTGGAGTCAGCTGGCATAGAAAGCCCCACTTCCAGTGTCCTGGACAAGAAGGAGGGCGAACAGGCCAAAGCCATCTTTGAAAAAGTGAAAAGGTTCCGTATGCACGTGGAGCAGAAAGATATCATTTACAGAATTTATCTGAAGCAGATAATAGTCAAAGTCATTTTGTTCGTCCTCATCATAACTTACGTTCCGTATTTTTTAACCTATATCACCCTTGAAATTGACTGTTCAATTGATGTGCAGGCTTTTACAGGATATAAGCGTTACCAGTGTGTCTACTCCTTGGCAGAAATATTTAAGGTCCTGGCTTCGTTTTATGTCATTCTGGTCATACTTTATGGCCTCACCTCCTCCTACAGCTTGTGGTGGATGCTGAGAAGCTCCCTAAAGCAATATTCCTTTGAGGCACTGAGAGAAAACAGCAAGTACAGTGACATACCCGATGTCAAGAATGACTTTGCCTTCATCCTCCATCTGGCTGATCAATACGATCCTCTTTATTCCAAACGCTTCTCCATATTCCTGTCGGAGGTCAGCGAGAACAAACTGAAACAGATCAATCTCAATAACGAGTGGACGGTTGAGAAACTGAAAAGCAAGCTGGTGAAAAATTCCCAGGACAAGGTAGAACTGCATCTCTTCATGCTACACGGTCTTCCAGACAATGTTTTCGAACTAACTGAGATCGAAGTGCTCAGCCTAGAGCTGATTCCTGAGGTCAAGCTGCCCTCCACAGTCTCACAGCTGGTCAGCCTCAGGGAGCTTCATCTGTACCATTCGTCTCTGGTGGTAGACCATCCTGCCCTGGCCTTTCTAGAGGAGAATTTAAAAATTCTCCGTCTGAAATTTACTGAAATGGGGAAAATTCCACGCTGGGTATTTCACCTGAAGAATCTCAAGGAACTTTATCTGTCAGGTTGTGTCCTACCTGAGCAGCTGAGCACCATGCAGTTGGAGGGCTTTCAGGACTTAAAAAACCTCAGGACCCTCTATTTGAAGAGCAGCCTATCTCGGATCCCACAAGTCATTACAGACCTCCTGCCTTCCCTGCAGAAGCTGTCCCTCAATAATGAGGGAAGCAAACTGGTTGTGTTGAACAACCTGAAAAAGATGGTCAATCTGAAAAGTTTAGAGCTGATCAGCTGTGACCTTGAACGCATTCCACACTCCATTTTCAGTCTGAACAATTTGCATGAGTTAGACCTAAAAGAAAATAACCTTAAAACTGTGGAAGAGATCATTAGCTTTCAGCATCTCCAAAATCTTTCCTGCTTAAAACTGTGGCACAATAACATTGCTTATATTCCTGCCCAAATTGGGGCATTATCTAATCTGGAGCAGCTGTTTTTGGACCATAATAATATTGAGAATCTGCCCCTGCAGCTTTTTCTATGCACCAAACTACATTACTTGGATCTAAGCTATAACCACCTGACCTTCATTCCAGAAGAAATCCAGTATCTCAGTAATTTGCAGCACTTTGCTGTGACCAACAACAATGTAAGTAAATCCATTCTTCCCTTCATTCAGCCAGTCTTTTGAGTATCTGCTGTTGCAGTGTGTGATGTGGGTAAAGAAAATGGACTTTAAATCACCCTAAGCATCCTCTGAGAATGGTCTTTTAGTAGACAGGTGACCGTGGACAAATTACCAAAACACCGAGCAGAAGTTTTTCATCTAACTTACAAGTTGTCGTAGAGATTTTATAAAAAACTGTGTAAGTAAGCACTTGGCACAGTTCCTGACATGTAGTAATTGTTCAACATATGTTCTCCTTATTCTCTTTCCCCATATTTTACGTAAACCTCACAGTTGAAGTATTTAAAACGAATTAGTTATGACAGAACTTACTTTTCATTTTGGAAAGGTCTTAACTATTATGCTTAGAAAGTTTCATAAAACTTTTCAGCTTTCCAAATCTGTCACAGGAGCAGAAATTTTTATGAAAAATACTGTGATCATGAGTTATTCATAAACCTTTTTTGTGATGCAGAAGGAGAGATCTGAAGTCTCCATGCATATCTGGAAAGGCAATTCAAAATGAAAGGCCTGCCTCTGTAAATGCAACACTAGGGCTTCTGAGAAGCTTTTTCCAGCATCCAGGCTTTAAAAATGAACCATAATTTGCAACAGTAAAGCCAAGTTAAGGAAAATTTAACATCTTTGAAACAAGAAAAAAAAGAATAAATGAGTAGTTTCCTAGGTTAAAATGAAGGAAGAGGGGAAAAAAGTCCATGCTAGCCGAAAGGGCAAGAGCGTGATGACAACGTCCATGTGGAAAGAAGGAAAAAAGACCTGTCAGAGCTCAGGTCTGCCAAAAGATGAGCGCGATTTTCTGGTCGAGAGTGGGAGCTGTTTTCTTCTACCCCACCCACAAATGTGTCATCTCCTAGACCTATTCTAGTTCACATTTCATGCTAAATGTAGCTATGAGCATGCCGTTGGCTAATAAATACATTAATCACCAGGTATTAATTTTGAAAACAATGGATTGTTAGAGAAATACCAGGAAGTCTTGGAGTGAGAGCAAAATTCATTCTGGTTTTTAGAACTCGAAGACTACGCATATGTAAAAGGCTGAAGCCCATTCTAAGACAAATGAGAGATCTCCAGGTCTTAAAAGACTATGAGGTTTTTAAAATCCTTTAGGCTTGATCTAGAGCTAGCAATGCACATCAGAATTACCCAAAAGGCTTGTTCGAACCCAGAGTACTGCGCCCCACTCCCAGGGTTTCTGATTCCATGGGTCTGGTGTAGGATTCTAGAGTTTGCAGTTTTAATTAGTCCCAGATGAGGGGGATGCTACCGGTTTTGTGACCATACTCGGAAGACTACGGGTCTAGAGATGTATCATTGGTGTCATTTAATTATGCAATTGATTAATATTAGTATTTTGGTTACATTTTTATTGTTAAATGTATAATAAAAAGTATAAATATTTTGACAGGCATTGGTGTCATCAAGTTGTCATCCAGTTAAATCACAACATGAAGTCTTGAAAGTCGCAGCTGATTACATTGTTAGCTGGTCATGAATTATTTAAATGTATAAACATGTTAATGCTTTTGCGAGTTTAACGTGATGAAACCTTAAGACTGTCGGTACTTTTGACACCAAGTGTATTGACTTCTTGACTGTGTCTGAATGAGAGATTAGGGGTGAGTATCAGACACAATCCTCTCTTGGATAAGAGAGGATGTTTGATAGCACATGAAAAATGTTATGCTGAGGGCAGTTTATGGCCAAAGTAGAATGATATGTTTGGCCGGGTTGTCTCAAAAGTCCAATAGGCTACAACTGAGAACCGTACTGATGACCATGACAAATGAATGGGTGAGGGACAGTCTTCTCAGAACTGAGAAGAGACTTAGTTAATAAAGACACAGAGAAACTGGAACTCAGAGGACAGCAACCAGAGTGATGTACCTCTCTGATGGAACAGGTTAGCCAAATGATGAGAAGAATTGGGTAGAGAAAGGACAGAGAATAGTCCACTAATCAGTCTTCAAAAATTTGGAAGACAAATAGAAAAGGAAGCTTGTTGGAAATACCCATGAGTATTAGGACTAGGACAAGCCAATTTCTCATCTTTCCCAAAAAGCTGTCTAAAGATTGAATGAACATTTGAGAAGGGGAAGTTTCAATTTCTTACTGATAAAACTGTGCAGATACAGATTGTCAACCACTTCATGGGAATGTTTTTCAAGGAAATCAGAGACTTCGGGTTTCATGTAGGGACTTAGCTAATTTCAAGGTTCCTTCTAACCTTGAGATTCTCATGATTCTTTGAGGTAGACCAAATATTTAGAAAATAAAACATCAAATTAGATGCATAGCTATTTAGATATGCATATACTCAGAAATGTGAGTGGATTGATCCATTTGGAATGGAAGTTGGTAAAGATTTTTGACAAAAGACATTTTAAAGACTCTTGTAAAGCCTTGAGCAGTGTATCAGATTCCTAGATGGAAGCAACAAATACCCTGAAGTTAAGCAGAAACGACAATTTTTTGAAAGGAGGTTGTGTAGCTGTTATCACTGAAAAGGCTGCAGAATCACACCTGGAAAATGAGCACAGAGTCAGTCAGATGGCAAAAAAGGGCACAGCCAGAACCATAGCACAGAAGCAGAACAGTGGAGGTGCCCGCCACTGACCCTCACTGGGCACCGGTGCCACCCTGGAAACTTGATGCTGCTGCTGTTGTTGCAGCCCTTGCCCTTCCACAGAATAGGTTCTTCATGCTTTCTGCTGCTTTGTGACACTAGCCCCAGTTCAAAGTCAAGTCTGAGCCCCGGATTGGCAGAGTTATGAATGGTCATACTCAAGCTGTAAGGCAGTTGGGCACACAAGAATCTGGTGTCGGTTTCTCTAGCGGGAAGTGGACTCTGCTTCCTTTCAGGAGTCCCACCAGGATGAGGTAGGGCATTCTCCAGATATCAGAGCTGTTGGGCCGTTCCCCAGACTCACACATTCAGTCAGGGACACTACAGAGTTTCTTCCACAAGATAGTAATATGTGTTATCACAAAAGCACTGAGCATTTCTTTTTATCATTTCTTTTTCTATTTTTGTAGCAGGATACTTCAGAGCCTTAAAATATGAGTATGCATTATGCTTCTCCAACAGGGAGGTAGGGTATGCAACATTTGCCAAGCTTATTTGAGCAAGACACTGTTTTTCATAGCACTCTTGAGAGGAGTGTTCCATGGAATACACCCTGTGAACCCTGGACACAGGAAATATAAAAAGGCAGATGTCATGCACAGAGGCTTGCAACAGGCATGCCCAGGTGTAATCAGAAGTGAGAGCATTTAAGCAAGGTGGTCGGAATGGAGAGTGCATTGAGGTCTGCAAGTCAAGTTCATGCTTGATTCATTGGATAGTGGCTGTGGTAAGACTTGATCTTCTAGCTAGCTTGAACTGGTAGCTTCAAATGAGGCTCTGATTGTGCATACACAAGAGTTGGGAGAGAACCATCAAGAAACAAAACCCCATGAAAAGGTTTAATCAGTTAGGATTTACAGTTAGGAATGCAAGTCTAAAACAAGAGGCAAAGACCCATGTCTGAAAGGAGCACTGTGGGCCAGAGGTCCACAAACTACAGCTGGGAGCAAAATCTACCCACAGCCTGGACTAAGAATGTTTTTTTAAATATTTTATTTATTTATTTTTAGAGAAAGGGAGGGAGAGAGAGGGAGAGAAATATCAATGTGTGGTTGCCTCTCACGTGCCCCCAACTGGGAACCTGGCCTGCAACCCAGACATGTGCCCTGACTGGGAATCGAACCAGCGACTCTTTGGTTCACACGCCAGCGCTCAATCCACCGAGCCACACTGGCCAAGGCTAAGAGTGGTTTTTAAATTTTTAAATGGTTGGGGGTAAAAAAGTCAAAAGAATAATATCAATATTTTGTCACACATAAAAATTATACGAAATTCAAATTTCATTGTCCATGAATAAATTCTGTTGTTCTCATTAGTGGGCCTATATTATTTAAAAAATGATGTTCAATTGTTAATATATTTTTAATTTTATCACTTAAAAATGTATGAAAATTTTTTCTCTCTTTTTGTGTAAGCACCTACATAATTTTCAGTTCTGCTGAATAGGCCCATGAAACCTAAAATATTTACTCTTCAGCCTCTGTTCTAGTCCCCTGCCCTCCTTTTACTGACACTGAAGCTGGGACTCAGAGTAATTTGAACTGAGGTCTGAAGATTCCTAGTGATGAATCTGGGATGGAACCCAAGTGTTTCAACTCCCACTTAGAGCTCTTTCTAATACCTGTTAGATGCGTCAGTCCAAATGGTGTTATGGCGTGAGAGTGGTGTGTGGAAGACGGGAGAGGAAGGGGCGGCATCCATCTCTATCTCCGAGCCAAAGTGTAATTGGGTTCCGATCACGTGGATGTGATGGAGAAGCACAAGGAAGGGGAGGGAGGGGGATTTCACAGCTTTACTCAAATCCTGAAAACCAGTCCAATTTACAGCTAGGTCTTCTGATTTGAATGCATTTCTTTTATTAACTTAAAGACTTCTAGCCAGAAGGTGGATAATGTGGAAATTCCTCATTACCTCGCACATTAATGTGGAATAATGCGGAAGATTATTTGTGTGGCAGGGCTATTGTTTCTGGCATCACTGCTCAGAAATGGAAATATTCTGTTTTGTTTCTTGAAATGATTGGATTTTATGTATTTGGTTGGCATGTCCTGGTGAGACAGCACGTGTCTGTCAATGGCCAGAAAACAAAGGAAATCTCATATTGAGAAGGATTGTAAAGTAAAGTCCCAGCCTCTGGGAAACAGTGGAGCATTTCATCATCATTGTCAGCTGTAAATATAGGAAGAGAGGGATCCTTCTTTGGATGTTGTGGGAGCATCAATACATTTTGTCAAAGGTATTTGGTTGGCAGAGAACTCTAGGATATGGAGTTAGTGGTGTTATAGCCATTAGTTTTGTTGTTGTTTATTTTATAGTTTATAATATGTTCAGTCTGTAGAACCATTCTGTTTATGAACTTTATCATCTACCTGTTTAGGTTTATAAATATTTCGTTTGATTTTTGAAAAGAAATCAGTGGTCCATGGGGTAGTTCTTTTCTTTCTGACTCATGTATTATATAGTCTGAGAAAGAACATGCTAAATGACTTCAGCATTAATAAATACTATAGAAACATTTTTAAATAAAATTTATTGGCCCAGACAAAAAAATGTTTGATGTCCTTGTAAGCTTTGGGGCAAACTGTTTTTTAAAGGTGTAAGTAGATTTTTCAGGATGAAATTGCTGAGTTGAAAGATGGTCTTGAGTCTCTAACACAGGTTCCCAGGCTTCTTTAGCAAAATTGAATTCAAGTAGGTGAGTTAAGGTCTTGTGCTTTTTAGCAAGGTGCTGATGCTGAGAAAAAGCCCCTGAGATGGACACCTGGCTCTCAGTGGTTCTGCTAACCACAGCCCTTGCCTCACTCTGACGACAGCAGCAGAGACATGTTGACAGCTGGGCTCCAGAGGCCCACTCCCACTGCCCCGTGACATCCCCTTCCCATTTTGGGGGCTGAGAAGTCACTGAAATCACAAAGTCCGAGATCTGAAAGAAGATGGGTGAGAACATGGTGGTGCTGGGAGCGGAACAGGAGAGCAAGGGCACTGGTTTCAGGGTGTTACTCACCCACTAGGCAATCAGTGCGATTTAGCAAGGTTCTTGCTGGAGTCTGGAAGCAGACTGAGGAAGGGAGATGTGGGGTGCCCTGATGCACCTCGGGTTAGGGCTCTCTTCTTCATAGCACCCCTTACAGACTAATTATTTGTGTAATTGTTTAATATTTTTCTCTCCCATTAGACCAGTGCTTCTCAAGTGGGGGCAGCTTTGCCCTCCAGGAGACAATTGCCTGCAGATGTTTTGGATGGCACCAGCCAGCATCTAGTAGGTGGAGGGCAAGGATGCTGCTAAACATCCTACAGCGCATAGGCCACCCACCACACAAAGAATTATCAGTCCAAATATCAGCAGAGCCAAGGTTGAGAAACCCTGCATGAGACTAAGGTTCTTAAAGACCCATCTGCCTTGCTCAGCACTTTATCCCAACGCCTAAGTAGAAAACGAGGCTCTCAGCACACGTTGACAAATACAGATAAGCCAAGCCTTCTCCCTTTTTAGCCAGTTTGCCTAAGTCATTGCTTAGGCACCAGCAGGCACTATCAACCCTGAGCACATTGCACAGGACTGACTGTTTCCTCTACGTATATGTCACTGGCCCTGCTTCCCAGTTGCCAGTGTCTCTGACCAGAGGGGTTACATTTCTTCTGTCTCCTCTCTCTGCTATGAAACCTACATATGTATGCTGTTGTATTTGCATTCTTGAGAAGGGAATGAAATAAGAGTAGATATTTTCTCGCTGCTTATACCTAGTATTTTGATGTGCAGTGATGAGCTATATTAAATGCTAATCTGAGCAACGGTCATCATTAGATTATCATCAAAGCTATCCAGTACTGAGTGTATGTGTGGGTGATGGAGCATTCCAACATAATGAGCATTTTTTAATGCAATAGGGCCATTCTTTAGTTTTTATAGAGAGTGTTTATCCTTTTGGAGACCATTCCGGACAGCCCTGGAAGTCCCAGCAGAAAGCAGGTCTCAGAGGGGCTGCATTAACCCATCAGAGGAGCAGGCTGAGCTCCTCTGGAGTGCTCCTTCATCCCTGTTTCTAACACAGCCACTTCCTGAACCAAGAGCCACACTGTTTCCTAGTAACAAAGATGCCCCATCCCCACCTGTATAAATACGTGGAATGTTATAGGGTGAGGTGTGTGCTGTCAGGCTCTGCCCGCCCAGACTCAGCTCTCAGTGGCATGGTGAGCTGAGGGCACTGTGCAAGCTCACTCTGGACATCTTTCCACAATAAACTCTATTTCATAAAGACGCAGTGGCTCCCGTAGAAATCCACATGCAACCTGCCCACCAGATAGGGGAACAGTTCCGCAGAGTGGCTCGAGGAGATGACCGAACTGCAGGCCATTTATCAAATTTAAAATTATTTCTCTGTTATATGATGTAATAGAACCATCCAGAAAGCAGGAAGAAGGTAAATAAGTACTCATGAGTGTGTAGAAGGCAATGAGATGTGCATGTATATTTTATCATATCTTCTTGTCTCTGCTTCTGCCAACTTTTTCTCGTAACAGAATAACATTTTCAGTCTATACTGTGAAACCTTAAGAAAATAGCTTCATATCTGAGCTCAGGATGCTGTTCATTACATAAGACAGTAAACTCTTTACGAGGACTCTTGGGAACAATTTATTTCTGACCTAGGGCTCAAGAATAATTATGATTCTCCTGAGTTGCTGATTTGTTTTTTATCTTAGGGAAAATGAGTATGTAACTGATTAGGTTTTCTTTGAGAATTGCTTATGAGAATGTTCAGAGCCAAATTTGTCGCCCACCTATATATAACAAGGATTCAGAAGTTTATGGTAGTTTCAATTCTGACTTCACGATGGATATCCTTACTTCTCCTTTGTATTTGCATCTACTTCAAATTTGTCATCACTGTTACATGTAAA